>BDMV01000008.1:1467578-1669111 GCA_008326285.1 Oryza officinalis | reverse complement strand
GAAAGGAATAGGTGCCGGTTCTTGTTATGAACCGGCCCTAGTGACACTGTAGACAGTCGTTCAACGACAAAGGATAAGCAGACTTAGAATTAGTGAGCAGAATGTAGCTTTCTAGGTATCTTGTAGATTGGTTATTTCGATTGATGTCTCGAAATAACCATTGTAGATACTAGCTACTCCCTTTGTTAAAAAAAATTAATATTGGATGAAATATTTACTATAATAGATTGCAAAGACTACTGCCGCCGCTGGCCTTTTCAAGTACCCAAAAAAAATAAAAGAGGCAAAAGCAAAAGCTAGATCGATGATCTCTCTCTGTTCTCTCTCCGATTTGAACACATGCATGCATGTACGGCACACCTGCGCGCATGGATCCCACTGTTTTCTTGGTCATACACTGCAGATGTACAGTCTTCTTCTAATAATTAATCCCAATGTTTATACAAGCACATATCGATCGATCATGAATTCATGTCACTGGCTAGCTCTCTGAGCAAAATTTTAATGATTGAGCATGTATACATAGAGAGAAAGAGAGACCTTTTTTTTTTTTTGCTTTTGACGTGCATCGGCTAACTAACCTAACAAATCTTATAGACAAGGACCTCTGTACAAATCTTTTGCTGATCACATCATGTGCACACTTTGCATGTGAACATATTGTGCCCAATAAAATCATGTGTTTGTTATATACTGTATATTACCATGCAATCTAGGCTCTAATTAAACACATGCGCGATCACGCCAAACCACATACTCCATCCATGTTGATAATACTTAAATTACATTGTCGTTTTGAACAAAACTAATGTCAAACTTTAAATCTTTGACTATAAATAATTTTTAAAATATTTGTCTTAAAAATATGAAAATATGAAGACCATATGTATAGATTAGTCTTAAAAAATACTTTAATAAAGTCATATATTTGTTGATATTTTCATGTATATTATAATAAAAAATAATGGTCAAAGTTATTTTTTTGGAGACTGTGTTCTTGTCCAAAACGATAAGTATCAACCGGGGGTCCATATTAATTATCATTTTTTGTAATTAATATAAATGAGTTGTATCTTTTGCCTCTGCTGTTATTAGGCACTTACAATAATGCATATATTGCCACTTTGCTTATGCAAATTTGCACAATAAATTATTTGTTGAATAATATATATCCCGTTGTGTGATCGATATTAAATTTGCTGAAAATGCATGCGCACGCTTGGTTTTTCTATTATTAATGCACTACATATGAAGTGAGATTGTTGTTTGGATTCCTTGGAAAAACACTTTTGAAAGTGCATGCGATATGACATGCATATTGAAGTTCCTGATCGATGCATTATATATAATGCTTTATGACAAGCACGTCGACACATGTAACACAGCAGAGCAAATTCCTCAAGGAATCCTTACAGTACACACCCTGCAGATCAATATGAAGATCACACTATATTTTATTGTTGCATACTACATGCATGCGTTATGCGTATATATATGTAGTATGCATATGTGAGGTGACTGAAACACAGTGCTCCAGGGATCAGAAAGATAAATTTCACCGAATCTTTGGGAGGATTATTGTATCAAAATTTCAGACGTGCGTTACTGTTCCTCACTTGATTATATAGATGAATTTTGCGCTTTATGGCCAGCTGTAGTGCAATGAGGGGCAACTGTACACACATACATGCATGTACACAAGATCATTATTTCTCTTTTTTTTTTCCTGACTGCTGGAATGGTTTACATAGTTTAGAAAACAATATGTTACACATGGGCCATAAACTTTGTATTCCCTCCATCCAAAAGAAAGAAATTACATCCATACGTAGTAGAATTTAAAAGAAAAATTGGTAGGAAAGAGAAATAACTTAGATGCCTTATTAAATGAGGGGTGGTTATAGGGGTAAGACTAGGAGAAATTAATTTAAGCCAGGGTTGTGGGGTTGTAGGAAAAAGTAGTACTCTCTATAATTATTTTTTAAAAAACAAAATTTAAATGCAAGATCAATTGCGTCTTTTTATGACGGAGAGAGTTCATAACCAAAGTATTTACGCAATCATTATTTTATCCCTCCGTTCCATAATATGAGGACTTGTAGTAATTTTAGAACAAATTAACTGAGCAGAAGACAAATATCCATAATAGCCCATATTAAACAGGGGAACTACTCCTGATTCATTAATTAATTGTCGGCTGGTTTTGGTCTAATCCATTTGAATTTGGGTTGTGAGGGATGAGTGGCTCGAGAGAGTGCAGTGGATTAGATGAGATCCCCATATACTTTAGGAGTCCTTATATTAATTTTGGGATATTTTTTTAATCCAAAAATACTTATATTTTGGACGGATAGAGTAGATATAAATAGTGAGAGTGAAAATCGCAAGAAGTTTGCTAGATCTATAATGCTAATGTGATACACTGAATTTCATATTTGGAATGGAGAACAACCTTGATATTATAGATTAATTAATAGCTAGTGATCCAAAATGTAGAACCTTAATTTTTAGGTGTTGTGCATTTCTATATATACATATTTAACTAATCAGTTTAAATTGCAGCATGTGCAATTCACTACTGTGTAAATATGCACTTAATTTATGTAGCAATGTGTTGCCTTTTTTTTGCTTGTTATGTCAAATTAAGTCCATGAGGGTTAATTTATTGTAGTAAAGCACACAAATTAATTCATCAAACCTCTCCAGCTACAAAGTTGCCATACATATATACACTTAATTTCTTCTGACGAGTATTTGTGAACAAATAGTTCTAATTTTGTTTGATAAGAAAAAAAATTAAATGAAAAGAGAGAACTAAGTGTTGCCCCGTTTGGAACATGGAAATGACATATAATTTTTGAAATAATTTCTGAAAGAACTAACATGGGAAAATTACTACTCCAAATAGCACCTTATCGAATTTATTTCTCACTATTACAGATTTGATTTTTCTGGATGAGCATCCCATTAGGTTGCAGGTAGGCCATATGTGCTCTTGCCTGCAAAAATCGTCCCACCAGGGACCGCATGGGATAATCCATTATCTCCTGGTTGGTGTAGTAAATAATGATTTCCATGAAGTTCAGTCTCATGAATTAATAAAAGTAATCAAACTAAACAAATTTAGATCCACTATTATAGTACTGTGGAGATATCTTTAATTTCAATTGAACTTTTCATATATATCGACAACAAGGGAAAGGTATACATGCTCTAAGATATACTAGTATATAATTAACTTCCACAGGTCCAACTATTCTATTACTAGTAGATTTCTTTTACTTGGTGAGAGCAGATATGATGTACTCCCTCCATTTCATAGTATTAGATGCTTTGATTTTTTTCCGTAGTCACTTTTTTTCTAAGTTTGATCAAATTTACAGAAAAATTTGACAACATCTACAACACTAAATTAGTTTCATTAAATCTAATATTAAGTATTTTTAATAGTATTTTTTTATTTTTATTGAATATTTATATTGCTATGTTCTTTTTATAAACTTGATCAAACTTATTAAAAAAATAACTAAAAAGTCAAAGCGTCTTGTAATATGAAACGATAAGAGTAACACGCAAAATTTTGATTAATTCTAAATCATGGGAGTTTTAGATGAGAAGAAAAATTTTGGTTAGCATGACAACTCTTCAGCAGTTACTAGAGATCAAGATTGACATATATACATTGCCATAACCTAGTGTGCTTTAAGGCATGACAAAGGACTGTATGGAATGGAAGCTGATCAGCACGAATGCAAAAGTAAAGTAGATTAATGTGGCCAATTTCCACACATTCATGTATTATATATTAGCATTTCACAATGATAGCATCAATTAATTCTCTCTGGAGTTCTAACACTCCTACAATTAATAAACAGTAATGTGCTTTGAACCATATATCAACATTAAAAAATGAACATGCAAACATATATATAGCTTGAATGGTCTGGTTACATTGTAACATTTTTAATTCTTCCGAAGATAACTGTCTAGTATGCCTTGCTCCTTTAGCCATAATGCTGATATGTTGATATGTTGCATTATTTAAGTTTGAAGATCAAATTTATTATGTGATGTACTATTTTTGGTAATCTCTTAGCTATTTCCATTCATAAAAAGGGATTAGTGTTGGATCATGTGATGATCTTAGTGATGAACAATTGTCAAAGGTAAGTGTTCGTGAAAATACGGAGATATGTTTTCAGACGGTGAATAGTGTTTGTGCTGACGGTTGTGTACCGGTCAGACCGGGCTAAGGCGGCCGGTCAGACCGGAGGTGTGCGAGCGGTTAGACCGGCCGTCACGCGGTCTGACCGACAGAGTGAGCCGACTTCTTGTCGGATTTGGATTTGGATATTTCTTTCGTGGATTTGACTTTGAGTTGGTTTCTATACGTGTGGATACTGGTGTTATGCTAATGTGAGTCAAGTTGGGGATAACTTGCACTCGGATATGGAGTTTCTTTGTTGTTCACGTGCAGGTGTTGCTTGAGGCCATGGGAGTATAGCCGGTGATGGATCGGGACTAGGCTTGGGAGAAGTTGAGGTCCAGACGGTCGAGGATATCACGCGGGATACTCAGGCTAGAGAACAATGCATGTGGAGGTAAAGGTTTCCATATGGCGTACACGTGGTGTTGTATGCGTATGGAAAGCGGAGTCAAATTTGGTAGGAGTCCAAATTTGGATAGTGTTGAGTTTGTTGCTTGTATGGGAGGTTTTCTATGGGATTAGGACTTCTTGTATGAGTAGGATTCATGGCTAGGGGCAGCCATGATGAGGGTATAAATAGAGGGGCAGGGTGTTGTCTCTCGGTGTGAGTTATATGGAGTTTTAGATCAAGCTTTTAAAGCTTTGAGTTAGGGTTTTTGATTTTAGTCGAAATTGTGGAGAGGAGTGCTGTGGTTGCACTTTGTAAACACTAGTTGATGCAATAAAGTCGTGTGATTTGATCTACATCTTAAAGTGTTTTTACCGGCATTGTTCTGGATCTCGACGGTCAAACCGAAGTACTACGGGCGGTCTAACCGGCGAGAGGCGGTGGTCCAACCGGCAAATATACACCGGTCAGACCGGCGGCGACTGGGTGGTCAGACCGGGGAGCTCGGGCGGTCAGACCAGCGGCAGCGTTTTGACAGCAACGGCGGCGGCGACGATCTACATCGAAAAGAGGGTAACTTTAATTTCCGCTTAAAGTTTTTGGTTTTTGGTGTTACAACCATTCACCCCCCTCTGGTTGGCTTGGTTAGTGGGATTCGATCCTATAAGTAGCATACAAGTATGACACATAAGGCAGCATGTTTTATCTAGATGAACTTAAGTTAAGTTCATGCAACATTAATTATATGGCCCAAGCTTCACTCAAAATATAATGTCTATATATAGCCCCCAATAAAGGCAGGGTCGCGTGCACATGCTTAATTTGCGCATCACTTGGGTTTTCATCCTTGCTTTGCCAAAAGGTTTAAGTTAAAAAAAAACATTTTGAGTCAGCAACGCGCAAATGCTACAGTAAATCAATGTAAATTGACAATATGCTATTCAAGAGGTGGTGGTACAATTAAGTACCTAAAAGAGGCAAAATTGGCAGTCAACCATTTATATGAAACCAAGAATTACGAAATTTCCAAGCTAACTTGAGCAAAAATATAATTAAAAACAAAGCTGAATTAGTTTAATTAATATAATTTATTTACCAGCATGTTGAAATCCAAGAAAACTAATGCTTCACGCATATATTTAAGCATGATTTAAACTATATGGTATAAATTAATCAAAATTAGGGGAGAATATGGCAAGAATACTGAACTTATTCAGGATAGTAACAGCAAAAAAAAGTGGAGAAATCACATTGCTTCGACAACAAAACATGCATCTAAATCTAATGAAAACTCTTTTTAAAAAAGGTACAAAGCAGTAATTAATTCCATCAACAGTGATGCATCACCATTAATTTACATAAAATACCATTGGTTGCGGCTAATGGAATTTTTTGAGGAGGTACGTACGTCACGCATAACAAAAATGTAAGTTCCGAATTACTACCAATGTCCTAAAATATAAAATTAAGATCCTGCAGGCTACGCTGTGGACAAATATTTTGGGAGAGAGTATCACACATCGCTTAATTAGCTTAGATAAACAAGAAATTTTGCTGGAATGACAATTTATAGAACCTCTGGCCCCAATGCTCACAAACATGGAAACAAAACATAGAAAATCCATGAGCCGTACACCACTGCAGGCTATATGCAGCTAAGCCAGAAATGCTCATAGAATACGTAAGCAAGAGCTAAGCTAGAGAATAGATAGAGGTCATGGTTACAGCTTTCCAATGGTTGCGTTTGGCCGCATTGTCGTCCTCCCTGGGAACTCTCCAACTGAAAACCACCTTTCTTAATTTACTGACGATGCATAGAATTCAGCACCTCACCACTCATCACTGATCATGGCACTGAATACCTTGCACCAATAATTCCCTCCTTTTTTCTGGCTACTGCGCGCTAGTATCTCATCAAGACAAAAATTAAAGTGATTTCTTTCTGATCCCTTTGGGTCCAAACAAAAAGAAGAGTAAAATTATTAAGTGGTTTATAATCAAGGTAGTTAGCAAGCTCGCTCTGATCTTGTGATGACAAGCTGCAAACAATAAATAAATAAATGTATCCGGTCTGATCCTCTCTTGTGATCCCATATGCTCAACCAGTAGCTAGCTAGGCTAGTCAACATATGCATGCATGCTTCCATCTGCTGCCACCATGACACAACACGCAAGCTACCAGAACATCATGGACAATTATTCTATTGCATCCGCCAGATTTTGTTAGTTACTTTAATTTGGCCCCTTGAAATTCTCCTCAAATGAAAACTCATAGAAATTAAAATTCTACATACGTGCTGTCCAGATTTTGTTGATTTGGTCCCTTATTTGAAATTCCCACAAAAGAAAATTCAACAAGAGAAAATTAATATTAAGCCATGAAGGTTAATTATCACATGCAGGGAAAAAACGGCAAATAGAATGCAAACCCTAGCTAATCTTATTAATTAATTGTACTTTGAGAAACATCAAGGCAGCAGCAGCAGCTAGCTAGCTAGCTATAGTAGAGAGTAGCTAGCATGAGCCAACAACGAGAGCAAATTAATTAATAAAAACCAAAACCAAAAACCAAAATTACCTCTCTAGTCCACCAATCCATGCATCATCATCGATCCCTAGCTTAGTTAATCCCTCTCAGCTATATAGCTAGCCTCAGCTCCATCCCAATTTCATCATCGATCAGTGCATCCCATGGCTGCTCTGCCCGCCGCCGCCGAAGCCGAAACCCAGGGCGCCGCCCATCGACGACGAGGACGACGACGAGGTCGGCCCATGGATTTCCACCGGCCTAGTGAGGCCGACCCAGTCGATCATGGGCCCTCCTCCACCCAGCGGCATGAATGGCCGGCCCGGTGGGCCCACAGCCGAGGTGCTGGGTCCGGCGGCCGGTGCAGCTCCGGCGGGATACTGCGGCGGCGGCGGCGGCGGGCCGCCGCCCGGCTGGTGCTGGAGCTCCTGGACCTGGCGCTTGAGGAATTTGATGTAGCGGATGGCCTCGTCGAGCATGGAGGCGGTGTCCATCTTGGTTCCCCCGGGGACGAGACGCTGCAGGATGCGGATGCGCTCGCTGATCCGCTCCCGGCGGTGGCGGGCGGCGACGCTCTGCGGGTCGTCGCTGATGCGGACGTTGCGGCGGCGGGGCTTCTTGATGGTGGCCGGGTCGATGTCCACCGGCTGCATGGCGGCGATCCGGTACATCATCTCCTTCATGGCGCCGAGCTCCTCGTCGGCGTCCTCCCCGCCGCCGCCGCCGCCGTCCTGCCCCCCACCCGCCGCCTCCTGCTGAAGCCGCATCTCCTCCTCGCCCCCCTGGTCATGGCCATACTCATGGTGGCCACGCCGCTGGTCCAGGTCGAGAGGATGATGAAGGCCATGGTGGTGATGGTGATGAGGAGGAGGAGGTGGAAACAAAGAAGAAGGAGAGGGATCTAGCGGATGGTGGTGGTGGTGGTGGTGGAGGTCGAAGGGTAATGGCGGCGGCGGCGGCGGCGGCGGCGGAGGAGGAGGAGGAGGCGGCGGAGGCTGGTCGAAGAGGAGGGGATGGTGGTGGCTGCCGAGGCTCATGTCCAAATCCCATGAGCTGCTGCTGCTGGAGTTGTGGGTCATGTTGTCCATGGCGCCACCACTCACAGATCAATCACCACCAGCAGCAGCTGATCGATGGAGCAGCTGCTAGCTAATTGCTGTAGTATAGCAGATCACCACTCACAAGTGCATGCAGTAAGTGGCGACGACCTAGCTAGCTAGCATGCAGCTTAGCTTAGCTTAGCTAGAATGGATCACAAGGTAGTATAGATTTGAGTACATGCTTTAGCTCTAGTAGTAGCTCAGTCACAGGGAGATGGAGATGGAGGAAGGAGAGCCCATGTGTGGTCACATAAAAGATGGCTTTATAGGGGAATGGAGGAGGAGAAGAAGGGGGAGGATAGCTTACCTTAGCTTGAGGTGTAGTGTACTAGTGTGTGTCTAGATGCATTTTTATCCATGTATTATGTTGGTGTGTAACTGTGAGGTAAGCAAATGGGTAGTAGATATCTAGCTTACCATGATTAAGCAAAAGGTTGGATGAGGACACTGTCATTTGTTATGAGAAACTTTATGGTCGTTAAGATATTGAGAGAGGTATCAAATTTTATGCTTAGTTGTTATTTGTTATTCTTCTATAATATCTCTCTTTTATCCGTCTTTTGTGCTATCTGTTTGGTCGCAAATATGACATTTTGATCTTGGACATTGACATGCATGTTCTCCAAAATTCAACTTTTGCCCTTAGTTTCTATCGAGCTATATATTGTTGAAAATTGGTATTGAGTCCTAATTTTTCAAAGTATTTTTTAGAGAGAAACCTGCGTGCATGATGTTTCATTAAATCTAATACAGCTATCCATATAGAAGAGATATTAGGAGAAATTTTAAAATGCTGGACTTTCACAATCATAAAACATCACAATTTTTTATGTAGCGTAATAGTTTTATTTTGAATTAATTAATAAAAAAATACTATCATGTGATATTGAATTCTTTTTATCATACGGTTAATTGTCTATACTACTATAAAGCAAAGTCATCCTTCTTCTCCTCTCTCTCATCATCATACACCCCATATAGAAAACCACCCTACCTAAAAAAGACCTATAAAAAACCAGTGTTTTTATGATCCACTAGAAAAACCAGTAAGAGGAAACTAAACCCCATAAAACCATCCGTATGTATTTCTTCATATCTCATTGTAACACATAGGCATAGCACTAATTAATTCTAAGAAAAATGTAAATTTTACTACTTAGACTTTATCGTAGGATTGATTGAGAATTGAATTATATATATTAGATGTTTATATAATTGCAATCTTAAAAGTCAAGCTTAGGTCGTAGTCGAATATCGCTATTACATATTTTGAATTGACATTTTTCATGTGTCGCCCCTCATGCATGCATCTCTTGCTATATATAGCCAGTGGTAGTGTAATAATAACTTACTCCCTCCGTTTCATAACATAAGGTACTTTCCTCTTCAAATTTGTTTAAAAAGGGATTTTGGGATTTCAAGGCAGTGCTTTATTCTTCACCTAGCAACTTTTGTACTATTTTATTATTTCATCTACCACATTTTGTGCCATCACATGTCCTTCTACTACTTTCTTAATTTTTACAAAAAAAAATGGCATAACCTCTCATATTATGGACGGAGGGAGTAACTCATAATGATGACCTGTAAAACAATATTACTCAATTGTGTAAAATATAATCCCACGTATATTCTTTGGTGATGAAACTTACGATCGTAAAAGAGTCTTTTTCACTCCAAAAGCTACACAAGATTTGTTGCCCTTTCATAACCATAACCACAATGAGACTATTCAGCCTACTTGCATTGAGCTGCTTGTTGTTGTCCTGGTACTTCATGTGTTGTTGGGAGAAGGAAGAGAGATCTGGTGGAATTTATTGCAGAATCGGTAGATGATGGGATCAGGTGGCAATAGGGAGTAAGTTGTAACTACGGTGAGGTTGTGGGGTCAACTCATGATGGTCACCGGGGTTACTAAATCTGGCAACGGTGATCGATCGATGAGAGCAGCATATTGCAGCAGCAGCAGCAGCATAATGATCGAGCCTGCTCGGCCGGTAGAGAAGAAGAAGACATGCATGCATATGATGCCTCTGATGCGTATGCAACAGATCAGACTAGTCATCCTCCATTGATGATGTCCTACAAGCTACTAGTGTATACTATGTATGCATTGTGTAGTACTCTCTCCTGCTTCTTCCTGCTCTGCTTCTCTGCTCTAGTAGTGTCAAGGAGAAAGAAACGAGTAGGAGTAGTAGAAAGAAAGAAACAATAGAGAAGAGAGAAGTGAGAGAAGGAGATACTGCAGCTTGCTGCTAGCTGTGCCACCCCTCGTGAAGGCCCTGCAGCCTTTAATTTCACACATCCCTAGGCTCAATCTATATATCCCTCTCACCTCTCTCATTCTCCTTCCTTTCATGCCCTTCTTTGTCATCTCTCTCATCCTTTGTCATTTCCCGTGAGCATAGTTGCTCTTTTCCTAAAATAACTAGCTTATGTGGTTTGTTGTTGGGTTTAGTCGAGTATCGCTAGATGTTAGTAAAGTTTTATCACGTATTCATGCAATATCCACCATTGATATTTGATATGGGATCGATCTAAAATATAATAGTATTTGTTTGCAAAGCTTTCTTGATCACAATATATTTCGGTTTGATTTCGTAGATAATCATAAGAAGTCTAGCTAGATTCCTTACTCTTAATGATTTTCCGTGGTGTCCTTTGCGCGTTTATGATTTGTGACTTTTATTCATTGCTCTAGACCATTTTCCCCTTATGCATACTCTATTCATTTAATTAGAAAGCGTGCAACCAACCCTCAAAATCTTCATTCTCTATTACATACAAAATATTTAGTATATTAAAAAAATTCGGTACATAGTGTTGTTGATGCAAGAAGTAAAAAAGGAACTAAAGGAGTATATATACCATCACATGTGTGTACTGAAACCTTAAATTGGTGTTCCGAATTCTTCCTTTTATTTCACCCCTTCTTCTCACAAGATGGAGAAGGCATGAATGCTACATAATGGCCGTTGGCCAAATCCTATGGCTAAGGATGCAAGTCGGCAATCCCGCTACATGCGTAAAAACCTGCTTCATAATTTATTTCCCACTTGCTAGCTAGTACAAAATTTGAAAAAAGAGTTAACTAAAATTATGATAATTAGCGAGGGAAAAACCATTGCCTACCCCACTTGCATCACTACCGATGGCCACTACTTGCAGGAAGTGTTATAAAAGTTAGTCGATATAGCGGAACAACGATTAATCTTCTCGATCACTTCAGTCATTGATCACTCAAGACATGTCAGATGACGACACAGGAACACACAATATTTGTTAACAGGGTTCAGCCAAAGCCTACATCCCCGGAGCTATGATTATGGGCGTTCCTCCCAAATCAACATAGATTTGTTATAATAGGTGTCGAATATATTAGTCCTACTAGGATTTGGAGTTAGAGTTGGAATAGATGTAGGATAGAGTTAGAGTCGGACTCTGTCATAGGCTCTCTCTTAAATAGAGAGGAGGACACCACAGTGTAACTATGACGACTACAATGTAGCGTAGACACGTAGGGAGATGATGGTGGTGAGGCCATGGACTCGTAGCGGCTAGGACTATGTTGATTGGGGAGGAGCGCCCATAATCAGAGCCCCAGAGATGTAGGCTCCGGCTGAACCTCATTAACAAATTTTGTGTGTTTCTGTGTTGTCATTTGGCATGTCATGGGTGATCAATGACTGAAGCGATCGAGAAGGTTAGTCGTCGTTCCACTATATCAACTAACTTTTATAACAAAAAACCAGTGATTGGCCGGAGCAAATTAAGAAGAAGAAAATCTTGGCATATAATAATTTTGGGCAGAACAAGGAAGGAAAAGAAGCAAAGAGGGGTAATATGGGACATATTAGCTCATGCTCCCTCCTCTATGACAACAAACACATGTTAACTTGATTAATTGCTAGTAGCTCATTACCAGCTGGTGAACTGCAGCTGCATCTACCTAGTTTGACACTTTTACATGAAGTCCAACTTCTAGTACTACTAGCTAGGTTAATTGCACTTGACTGATACTATCTGCCAGAAACATATGTTTCTTCCAGACATGCTACATGAAGATGATGCACACCTCTCTCTCTCTCTCTCTCTCTCTCTGTGTGTGTGTGTGCGCGCGCGCGCTGTGTGTATATGTAGTACATGTGTGATGAGTGTGTGACGAATGCAAGCATTGATTTCCTAGGTTTCCTGCTGCAGCCAATGTATACCTTCCCTCCCCGAGTGGACAAGGAGTTGTTGCCTATACATAGCCTACTTCCTGCCCCTCATGTCCATCGTCTCAACCATCGCATTATAGTATATAATTAATCATCAATGTCTTCTTGTATGCATTGTTAACTACTCCTAATTAATGGTACTACTGAATAATTAATTTCATATTGTAGCTAGCGTTGATAGATTCTGTCGTTCAATGGAGGACACTGTCATATGTGAGCAGAGATTCTTACCCATTCCCTGTATCATGCATGCTGCCTTGCTGCCTCTGCATCTCGATCCAACGAGAGCTAGCTGCATATTGTCCGACAAGAACCTATGTATCTCTTCCTTCCTTTGCTTTCTACTACATGTGTATATGCTGCTGTTTCCTCAGCTGAAAACAAGGATTAGATAAATATATATACTATATAACAAGCTAGATAGATACTCAAGCTAGGTTTGTTAAGGTGAAAAGAAATGTAAAGATCGATATGCTTTTGATCAACTGTATATATCAACCTGCTGGCTAGCTAGCTACTTAATTGGCCTTTTGAACCAAGATATTAATTAAATTAGTTAAGAATATTATCCTGCAGAGATGCAGGTAGTACCTACAAAAACGTAATTTCAAAGTGTTGGAGCAATTTGGAATCAAGACAAACGTGGCCATCACACCTCAGTTCTCTAAGCTGAGACAATGCATGCATATACTATTATCGATCTTGGCATGCATGCATGCACATAGAAAATTACTGCCTCTGCTGCATCGGTTCATTAATTTAATCTTCTTGAAAACCTGTATGCACTGATCTGTACGAAGGTGTAGTCAAGTCAACAGGACAGCTTCACTTGAACATAATAACTGATGCGTATCATGTCGTTGGATTCCCAGCTGATCTTAACGACTAGCTTCAATTCAGGAGCTAGCATTAATACAAGGCTATTTACTGTGTTCTAATTAATTAGTGGCTCGATCTTGTATTAGTTTTGGTTATAGTATAAATTAAGTACTCCACCTGTACGTAGAAAAAAGTTTATTTTTAGTAGCATTCAAAATTTAATTATCCCCCAAAATTTTATTTGGAACTTGTTTCCTTTGGCTAAAAATGCATGCACAATTGATGGGCTCTGGCTAACAAAACGATACTACCCATGTCTGGCAATTACAGCTAGTTAACAGGATTAATGAGGGACACCTAAGTCATTTCTCGATTATACTAATTTGTCTGAAAATTACTTAAAAATCAAGTCTTTAATTAGGGACCGAGCAATCGGAGGGTACTTAATTAAGCATGCATGCATGTTTTGGCATGAAGGCTCTCTATATACTTTACTTCGACACTGCAAATGATCGAGCTTTCTCTAAAAGAGGGGGTTCCTAAAATATTCTTATATATTTGCCTCTTTTAAGGCGAGTAGTTCTTTTGAGCAAATTAAAGTAGTTCGGCCGGTGTGGAACCCTAGCTGCATGCATATGCCCTAGCTAGGACTTCCTTTTCTTTCTCTCTTCTTCTTTTTACTTTCTCAGTTTCAGCTTGTAGAAAGCTGGATCTGAATAGGTCCATTTATGGTCACACTGAACTGCTTCATTCAATTTTGTCAATGCAGATCGATAATGAATGGTACGTACACATAGCAAAAATGTTGCTACATGTCCATACCTAGATGGACAGAATAAAATTTGTATCCATATTGTGATTGTACATGTTACACCCAAATGTGTGGTATATTCCTTTTTTCTTTTTGTTGAGTAGTACGTATTGAATTTTTTTTATAAAAAAAACAGCGGCCGCGTTGCATTGCAAGTTGGAATCTAGGAAACAATTCCAATCAAGTTAAGGCATCACATGGCACCCAGCATGTAGTATTATATGTGTATGTCCAGCTAGCTATAAGCTGCTAGATTGTGCATGCAAGACTGTATATACATGTCTATACATGGGCAGCTAGCTCAGATTTGTGTGGATATCTCTGCACATGCATGCATAAAATATAGAGAGGGGAAGCAGAAAGACAGTATATAGTTTACTAGGACAGAAGAAGATATTGATATATATTATTTCAGCTGGGAGGCAAAGTTTTAATTAAGAGGACATCATCGAGTTGGCATGCACTAACATTTGAAGCAAGCTTGTCTTACCTCCTGACATGGATGCATCCTTGCCAACCAACTCACCCTATACACATGCCACTTGCTATATGCATTCAGCTGATTCTTAATTAATTTAGCAGATGCAGGGTAAAATAATTAAAGAGCTAGCAGCCTTACTGTAAGTACAATATTATTATACAGAAACTTTCCATAGGTCAAACATGCTGCTTGCAAGCTAATTAATTATGATATATAACTTAATTGTTTAATCAATCCCAGCAAACTTTCTTATGAATCATTGCCTGAAGTGGAAGGTAGAATTAACCTATATAATAATACATAGAACGTCACACCAAAGCGTCACCTGATGATCATGAGTTATATATAAATTAGTACTCATAAACTTTTAAAATTTCAACCATCAATTTAATATTTAAAGAATTTTATAAAATCTATTAAGTTTACGATATTGTGATAGTACCTTTTAAGACAAACCTACCTATATATATACCATTTATTTTTTTTTACCCTAAGCATTTAAAGAATTATTGGTAGTTGGAATTTAAAGGTTCAATCAAATTTTGTTCTAAATATCAAATATTTATGATCAGAGAGAGTACTATATATATAGCTTTATAATATCTCTGTATAGGTTTTTAACGAATCCAACTCTAAATTTATAGTTTTATGATAATGTGGGTTTTATCTAAATTTGTACTACTAATAAATTTACTCATATATATGTATGTATGTGCAGCTGTAGAAGTTGCACATCTTGTATACACATATTTTTGCATCAGCATGCAGTAACAGACTAACAGCTAGACGAGTATATGAATACAAGAGAATGTTAATAAAGCTTCCGCAACCTACAGGGAAACCTCCAAAGTTTCTCATCACAAAGCTAACTCCACCATGCGTATATATGTGCATGCATCGCCAGACTGACTGACAGTAGTAGCTAGTACCTTGCAATTAGGACAGACATATGAAACAACAAAGGATAAAAATGCCATGCATCTTTAACTCTTACTTCTGGCCTGTCAGCTTCTCTCTCTCTCTCAGCTCCATGCATATACCGATCGATCTTGCATGCATATGCAGATCCAAATTAAGACACGAATTTTTATATACATATATAGCAGCAATATATATAATGCAGATGCCGGGTAGAGAAGGCAAAGCCTGCAAGGATCAATATATGTGGACAAGTCACATTTATATATGTAGCAGCGATGAAATAACTCGATCTATCGATCGGCATAAAGATGAGAAGATCAGATAAGGGCGCTGGCCATCATGGACAGAGACTTGCCAAGAAATAGCATGTTCTCTAGCTACCTACACACATACATATATATGGTCCATGCCTACCCTCCTGCCTAGCTAGCTACCCGAAAGGCGCCTTTCGGCTTTTCAAATCATGTAAAAGGAGAAAAAGAAGGTGTTAATTTCCTTGGTGTTTCAGTTAAAAGGGAGTAAAAGTTGTTCTAATGTGATAAAACATATTGGGATTGCATTATATATGTGTAAAGATGAGTAATGAATGTAATTTAGGGATGTTAGAGGAAACTTATGGAACATGAGCAAGCCACACTAACTATAGGAACAGTGAGGAGTCATGGCTTACTCACCTTCAATAAAACCACCACTAATTATCCGTAACGGTTCATCATAAACTACCACTAATTATAATATAAGTGAACTGCAATTGATGGTGTCACAATGACGGTTCAATTATTCCACAGATCATGGTATATCAATGGCGGTTCCAATACGAATCACCACTAATAGAGTTTCATGGGTTTTTAAATTATATATACCAACTAGGCAAATTTTCTACCTTATTTAAATTTTTGTTCTCCTCTTTTGGAAAAAGTTCATGGCTCGAGATAAAAGCAAATAAGTTACATATATAATACTACCTTTGTCCCCAAAAGACTTTATTTTTAGCTATGAACCTAGATGCACATACTTGTCTAGGCGCATATATATTACTAACAAATAAGGGGAAATTTGTGAAGGATGGGTATACACTAGAGCCAAAATTGATTGGAAAAGAAAAGCCAGAACCATATTTATATACCATTTTTTTATCAGAATATCGACGCCAACTTTTAGCTGTCAATTGCTTGGCCTAGAACTAGCTAGTCAGCTAGAGCTAGATATGCAAGTTTAATCAAGCTCAAGTTGTGCCCTATCTTGTTGGTAAGGCCGTTCGTCGAGTTAAATTGTCGATTTTCAGCATATATGAGCAAAAAGATCTATCATACATGCATATAAATTCATGTGTAGCAACTAGCTTAGCTATATATATATCATCCACGCATGACTGGACAAAATCTCTTATTAGGAGGTAGGGGCTCCCATGTTCAAAGATATCAATTTCAGGTGCATATGACGATATTCTAGTTAGCTAGTATATGTATAGCCTTTTCCTCTCCATCTATACATCGAAAACACCCAAAACTCACTAGTACAGAACCTCTCATCTCTGACGGATCTCCACATGACTGGACTATTGGACCGTCAGAACGAAGTCATCTCAATCAGGCCTAAATTTGCACCGTTATAGATGTATTCGTGCAGTCATACTCTAGGCCCAAGTACATATAGCCCGTCACCGATGACACTCATCCGTGACGGACTATATGTTTAGGCCCGATTGAGATGACCTAGCATATCTCAATCGGGCCCGTGTACGGAGCCCGTCAGAGATAAGGATCATCAGTGACGGGCTCTGTATACGGGTCTGATTGAGATATGCTTTAAAGCCCGTCACCGATGACCCTTATCTCTAACGGGCTTTTATTTATGCCCGTTAGAGATAACTTTGCGCCCGTTAGAGATGTCGATTCATTGGCCCGATTGAGATATATTTTGCATACTATAAATAGATCACCCGACTGTTGTCCGAAGTTATCCCACTATTCACTATTTTGGTGGGAGGTTAAAGGGGGCGAATTTTTTGTTTTTTTTCCAAAGAAAAACAGAAAAAATCTAAGAAGTAAGTAAGAAGGTAGTAATAATTTTTTATAATTTAGTTGTATGTTAACTAATATTTTATTAAATTGTGCAGCGATGGTTCGAAGTTGGATGACTGCGACAACTTTGAAACGTCATTGCAAGGAGTATAGAGATGACGTTTTAAGTTTTATGAACGTTGCGGAGGAGGATAGGAGAAGAAGAAATAGCAAATACATGTGTTATCCATGTAGAGATTGCAAGAATGATATTATGTTTAGCGGAGAGGAGGTACACTCTCACTTGATACAACGGGGATTCATGAAAGGCTACACATGTTGGGTGAAGCATGGAGAGCAAGAATCGGGTAGTGGTGCAGCTGCAGACAGAAGTGGTGCAGACAATCATGAAGATGAAGATGAGCATGACATGTTTATACCATCTTGTAACGTCCCACCTCCACGAGGCCGGGCCCGCTTACATCTAACAGCTTAAATAGGATATAGACTGCCCTCACAAACCAACACCAGTCTTTTCTGCGCACTTTGTCCTTACTCGTGCGCACCCGGGAAGACTTTCCGGTCGGTCATGCACACCCGGGAAGACTTTCCGGTCGGTCACCCATCCCTACATTTCTCCAAGCCAAGCACACTTAACTTTAGAGTTCTTTGGAGATGGGCTTCCGGAAAAGAAGTTGCAACCGTGTGTCCAGTGCTAGCGACACACGCGCCCGTGAAACCGCGAGAGTCGGCTCTGATACCATACTGTAACGTCCTGCCTCCACGAGGCCGAGCCCGCTTACATCTAGTAGCTTAAATAGGACATAGACTGCCCTCACAAAACAACACCAGTCTTTTCTGCGCACTTTGTCCTCACTCGTGCGCACTCGGGAAGACTTCCTGGTCGGTCACCCATCCCTAGATTCCTCCAAGCCAAGCACGCTTAACTTTAGAGTTCTTTGGAGATGGGCTTCCGAAAAAAAAGTTATAACTTGTTGGCATGAGTATCCTATCAATCCTATTATGCCTTGGGCCAGGGTGTTACATCTGTCACGCCCCAAAACTAGCCCCGACGGAGGCCAGATTGAGGCGATCCAAATTAACCTGTATGCCTGTACCAGTCCCAGGAAATAGCGCTGGTACAACAGGAAGATAGAATATCACAACAACAGCGGTCTCTTTATTAAGAGTAGGATTACAACCAGGGTTGGAACTGCGGACAGAACCTGTAACGCCCGTTTTGTCGCGGCGTTAGCGGGAAAGCTATTTTGCTAAAAACCCTACTTGCGAAAGTTGCTCTTCGGTTGAGTCTTGTCGTGTGCCAAGGTCTCGTGTTTCCCCTCTCAGTTCAAACCCGGAGAAAACCGCGAAATCGGATTTCAAATCCGAGCCCTAATCCCACCAGTTCAATCTCTTAGGAAAAGTCTAATTTTCCTCCCTTGCCCTCGGGCCGGATTCTTTCTCGGCCTGCCCTTTTTCTTCCCTGGGCCGTCTCCCGGCCCAGCTCTCTCCCTCGGCCTGCCTCGGCTCGCGCCCCCTCTTGCTGGGCCACGTGCCGCGTGCCGCGTACCGCCTCGGCCCGGTCCCTCTCGCTCGGCCCCCCCCCCCCGCTGGGCCGCGCCAGGCCGCTGGCCCGCGCGCGCCCGTGCCGGGAGCACCAGCTCCCTCTTTCCCGGTCTCCTCCTCCGCTCCCGTTCTCCCCTTTCTCTCTCTTTCCCAACAGCTCCCGCCGGCGCCGTTCCGTGCTGCCCTCGTTCGGCCCCGCCGCTGCGCTGCGCGCGCGTGCCGCCAAGGGACCGAGCGCGCGCCCCCCCTCTCTCTCCCCGCGCGCGCACCCTTACCCGAATCGGCTAGGAGGCAAGCCTCCTTTTCCCCCCCTTTTTCCCCTTTTTCCCGACCGGCCGGCGTCACCGCTGCCGCGCTTGGCCGCTAGCGCGGGGAGCGCCAGCGCGGTCCCCTCGCCGCGCTCCACCGCCTCTCGGTCGCACCGCCTCTTCCCCCCGGCCGAACCGACCTAGCGCCCCTATAAATTTTCCCCCTCGCTCCCGGCCGCCATTGCCGCCCTACCGAGCTCCACTCTCCTCGCCGCTGCCGCCGCCGCCCTTGCCGTCCGCCGCCGCTGCCGCCAAGGGCTCCCGAAGGAGCTCCGGGCGCCGTCTCGCCCGCCCTCTCCCTCGGCCGGAGCCGCGCCGCGCCCGCGCCGTCGCCCTCTTCTCCGGCCTGCCGCCCCGCCGCAGTAACCGCCTCCTCCCACCCGTCTCCCTCTTTCTCCTCGGGTTAAGCTTGCGGTAGCACGTAGAACTCTCTCTCGGGCGCCGCCGTGGCCTCGCCCTCTCCTCCGCCCCCTCTTCGGCCGCGTAGCCGCCGCCGTCGCGCGTCTCGCCAGCCGCCGTCGGCCTCCTCCCGGCGAAACCGAGCCGAGGCTCACTCCCTCTATCTCTCCTCTCCATCCCGGTGCGTTCCCCTCCCCTTCCGGCCTCGCACCGCGCCGCCCGATCCCCTCCGCCATCGCCGCCGTCGCCCGGCGCCTTCACCCCTCGTTCGCCCGGCCGGCCTACGTGGCCGCCACGCAGGCGCCACGGAGCGCCAGCCGGCGCACTCCCTCTTTTCCCCTCCGTGCGCTTGGTCCGTGTAACCGCGCCGTTGCCGGCGGGCCCCGCCCTAGCGCCCGCACGGTGGACACGGTCCACCGGATCGGCCGACCGTGTAGGCCGCGGCCTGCCCCGGCCCATCGGCCTCTCACTCGGCCCAGTCGGCCATCGGCCCCCTCGGCCACTCGGTCTCTCGCCCCTCCTTGGCCCTACTCGGCCTCCGGCCAATCGGCCCGAGTCACTCGATTCAGCCAGTCGGCCCCGAGTCACTCGGGAGCCTAGTCGGCCCCGAGTCACTCGGGAGCCGGACCAGGCCACTCGGCCGCTCGGCCATCGGCCTCCCTTTCTCTCCGGCCCATCGGCCGCTAGGCCCATCGGCCTTTTCCCCCGCTCGCGCGCCGATCGGCCATGGGCCAATTCCTTCGGGCCGTCGGCCCAATTATTTCGGCCGCGCCCGTTCTATTCTTTTGGGCTGCCCTTAGCCGCCCAAAATAAAGTCTAAATTGCATCCCTCCTTCTTTTCTTTTCCAGGGAATTAATAATTCCTTTTCTTTATTCCAGAAAATCCTTTAATCTTCGGAAATTCATATCTTTTCAACCGTTCGTCCGATTAACTCCGTTCCACTTCCAAAATTTCTCAAAAATCGAGATCTATCCAATGGCACGCTTAGTGGTCTTTAATAGGGCTTCTTTTATCGCTTTGTTGAGTCGTCTCGTTTCACGTGTAGTCTCGGAGCCCGAAGACCCGCAGTGCGCGGATTTCGAGGAAGAAGCTCAAGATCTCGAGCAAGGCAAGTCACCTTTGATCAATTGAACCTATAATTTAAATTAAGTATTTTGATTCCGCAAACTATGCATTAATTAGGTTACACTTGGCACTTGGCCTCGGTTTGCAATATAACCGGCAGGCCCTACCCATTTGCTGCATTCACCTTCCTTGATATTTGAATACCCTAACACCCTTGTCACCCCTCAGGTGAAGCCTCGGTATCCGTACCTCGCGTACGAATATCGAGACTCCCCTCAAACTTTAAAATTGATCACCTGGGTAAAACTTGAGTTTACAAAATGCTTGGAAAACCCGACACTTGGGTCGGTGCCTTGAAAATAAAGTGAGTTTCTAAAACTCGCGGTACGGGAGACGTACTGGAGGTACGGTCTGCCCGTTCTCGCTCTAAGGACCGATTCCTTGGGAATTACATCCAGCATATGTCAAGTACGACCACATGGGTGATATGGGACGCCCCTGGCTGAGTAATTAGCTAGGCCAGGGAAATCTTGATGCCAAGGGACAAGTGGATTCGCCGGGGTGGTGTCGGGGAGGACCCCTGGGCTTCCTGGCACAGTATGGTCTGGGACCTAACCTGGTGTTGGTCCGTGGGACCCCTCCCGTTGGCATAAGATGACCCTGAGTCGGCTTTCGAAATGCCTTGTCGTGAAAGCCTCAAGGTCGCCAGACGTGACCGAGGGTCGCGGGCTGGGTGATTCGGGGTTAGTAACGTCGTGTGGGTAAAGTGTACCCCCTCTGCAGAGGTTAACAACTGTTCGAACAGCCGTGCCCACGGTCATGGGCGGATGTGAGGTGATTCCTTAGCGTAGTTTTAATTGCGACCTTGTGAACTGCTGTTGGTGTGAGGTTTTCCTTCTGTGCTTGGTTGGCTGTTGAAGCAGCCGGTGTCGGTGAACGATTGGCAGGGAGCCTCTCGTTCCGACGTGTTTGATTTGTGGCTGTTGGTGCAGCCGGTGTTGGTGAGCGATTGGCAGGGAGCCTCTCGCGTGTGGCTGTTGGAGCAGCCGGGTCGGTAAACGATTGGCAGGGAGCCTCTCGTGCCGACAGGAATCAATCGATACATCTTCACTGCTCCGGCCGGATGAGACGCACTTTCTCTGTTTACAAAACTGGTTACTGACATCTCTTTCTTTTTCAAAATTGTAGATGGCAGTCAACGCCACCCACAGTTCCCACGGCGTTGGTGAGGGTCACCACGTCGACCAGCTAAGAGACCTCGCTGGATTCCTTGACTTCTCTTGTCCTGAGTACGCTGGGTACTCCGTGGACCGCTTCCCTCCCTGCTGTGAGCTGTCCGTGTACCTTTACCCCCGCGGAGGTACACACAGCGCTGGCCTTCGCCCTCACCACTTCAACTTGGCTCGCCCACGCTCCAGCTCGCGTACCAGGACCTCTCCTGGACCGCTTTGCGTCGCTTGGCCTACGACTACCGTCGCCGCCTCGCAGGTTCGGCCTTCCGGCTGATCCCGCAGCTCCCTCCTGGCCGTGAAGACAGCCGCTACCCTTGCCCTTACCGTGAGTCGCACCCTGCGCTGACGCGCATGGTGGAGCTTTCTGGCGCTCAGGCCACTCAGCACGACCTTCTCCTTGAGGCTTACCGCTCCTTGGCCCGCCGTTACGCCGCGCTGGAGGCCCGCCTTGCTGAGGAGGGTGTCACCTCCGTGGACACTACCTCCTGGGACTCTGGCCGCCTCTGCCACTCCAGCCACCTGTCCTTCTACAGTTCACGTGGCTCTGCTCGCACTCCCAGCGGCCCACGCTCCCCCAGCCCGCGTGTGCCGTACTCGCCAGTTTACTCTCCCTACCCCCACCGTGCCAGCCCGTCCTACACCCCAGGCCACACCCCAGTTGTCGGCCGCCGTGGGCTCCGACTGATTCGCACCGCGCGGAAGCGCGTTGTGGGCTCCTCCACTGTGTTTCGTTTCGACCACCCCGCTCCTACCCCGCCAGCAGGCCGCCCTGCTGCCGGCCCTCGACAGGTTCCGCCGGTCCCTTCGCGTGCGCCGATCGACGTGTCCTCTTCAGACGAGCCGACCACCGGAGCCAGCCAGGCAGGAGAGCAGTAGAGTTCGTCTGCTGCAGGTGGAGTTCGTGTGCCAGACCTTTTGTACCGCCGCCAACTCTTTTGGAGTCGTGGCGAGGTAGTGTGTGAGTGTGTTGTTGTGGGTGTTGTCTGGTAGTCTAGATCTCTGAGGTGGTGTGCGCACAGTCAAGCTCGGCGCAGCTCTGTGACTTGTCCACACCCGTTGTCTTAGGTGCTTTCCGAGTTGAGAAAAGCTTTATGACTAGTGTGTGCTTTCTGAGCTCGTTTACTTTACTTCTTTCCTTTTAAGTGCTGTTCCGTTCTCTTACCCCGCCCTTTCTGGGAGATTAGATGGCTGGTCGTCCCCGTCGTGCCGCTCGTGCTCCCGCTCGGTTGGGTTACGAAACCCGCAGGGAAGAACCAGAATCGGAAAATGAGTCAGGAAATGAACCGGTTAATGCTCCAGCACAGGCAGATCCTGCAGCAAACCGTGCACAGGACTTACCGCCGCCTCCCCAGCTTCAGGCAGATTACCAGCACATGATGGCAGTTCAGACTCAAATCTTGCAGGGCTTAGCCCAAGCCATCGCAGGCATCCAGCAAAATTTGCAGCCGCAGGCTCCGCACCCAGTGCCCTTCCATAACAACAACCACAGATCTAAGCTGACAGACTTTCTAAGGTCCCATCCACCGGAATTCTCTCACACCGTCGAGCCCGTTGAGGTCGACGATTGGCTAAAGGATGTTGACAGAAAGCTCAACCTAGTGCAGTGCACTCCAGTGGAAACGACCCTTTTTGCTGCACATCAGTTAAGAGGTTCTGCAGCTGACTGGTGGGAGAATTACGTAATGCCCATCCGAACGCTGTCAACATTGAGTGGGCAGAGTTCGCCGATGCTTTCCGTGCAGCTCATGTGCCCGAAAGTACCATCGATATGAAGAAAGAAGAATTCAAACGTCTGAAACAAGGTACAGGAAATGTCAATGAGTACTTAAGCCGCTTCAACAAATTGGCTCGGTATGCTCCCGAAGAAGTGGACTCCGACAAGAAAAAGATCAGGAAGTTCTTGAAAGGAATCGTAGTAGGGTTGAGAATCCAGTTCCTTGCCCATGACTTCCCCACATTCCAGCACATGGTCAACAAGGCCTTGCTACTGGAGGATGCCAGAAAAGAGGCAACTGAGGAATACAAGAAGCGCAAGTCTACCCACCAAGCGCCCCCATTCCGAGGTGCGCCCCGCCCTCGTGTTGGACATCCCATGCAGTACCACCAACCTGCCCATCAAGTCAGTCACCAACCTGGCTTTACTCCCCGTCCGCCAGTGCCTCGCCCTACTCCGTCGTCCCAGCAGCATGCCCCTAGTGGCAATACTACAAGGAACAGTGTCTCTTCCTTCAATTCACCCACAGGAATGGCAAATGTGCAGTGCTTCACGTGCAAACAAATGGGACATTACACCAGGCAGTGCCCTCGAAATCAGGGAAACTCTAACCCTGGACCCACTGATGTTAGCTTCCCCAGGACCCCAGCACCTGCACAGTCCCGTCCAGTCACTTAGACAAGTGGACAAGGTTCTCGCGCCTCCAACAACTTTGGACGAGGTCGAGTGAACCACATTCAAGCTGAAACCGCCCAAGAGGCCCCCGATGTGGTGATGGGTATGTTCTCTGTCAACTCCATACCCGCACTCGTTCTATTTGATTCAGGAGCTTCTCATTCGTTCATATCGCAAGCTTTTGTGAAAAGAAATGGTTGGAAAACCCAAAATTTGCAAGTACCTATGGTAATACATTCCCCTGGAAGGGATATAAGGGCAGATAAACTATGCCCCAAGGTTGATCTAGTGATAGAAGGGGTTAGCTTCGCAGCCAAACCCAAAGTCCTAGACTCCCAAGGCCTGGATGTCATCCTAGGGATAGATTGGTTGGCTAAGCACAAAGGACAAATTGATTGTGCCGATAGGACCATCACTCTGCAAGGACCCGGAGGAAAACAAGTGCGTTTCACTCCCCTCCTTTCCGGAAACAGGTCAACCCTGAACAGTTTGCAAGCCACTCCTTTGGAAATGGTACCTATAGTCAACGAGTATCCCGATGTGTTCCCAGAAGAACTACCCGGAATGCCACCAGATCGAGAAATCGAGTTCTCCATAGAGCTTGCCCCAGGCACCGCTCCCATTGCCAAGAGACCCTACAGAATGGCCGCCAACGAACTGGCAGAAATTAAGAAACAGATCGAAGAACTACAGAACAAGGGTTACGTGCGACCCAGCTCGTCCCCTTGGGGAGCCCCTGTGCTCTTAGTAAAGAAGAAAGATGGCTTTGAGAGAATGGTGATAGACTATAGAGCCTTGAATGAAGTAACCATCAAGAATAAGTATCCTCTACCACGGATTGACGATTTGTTCGACCAATTGGAAGGAGCCAGAGTATTCTCCAAGATCGACCTACGATCTAGGTACCACCAGCTGAAAATCAGATCAGAAGATATCCCCAAGACCGCTTTCTCAACGCGGTATGGCCTGTATGAGTTCACCGTGATGTCTTTCGGACTCACCAATGCTCCGGCATTCTTCATGAACCTGATGAATAAAGTTTTCATGGACTACTTGGATAAGTTCGTTGTGGTCTTCATCGACGACATTCTGATTTACTCAAGAGATGAACAAGATCATGCCAATCATCTACGGAAAGTAATGGAAAGGTTGAGAGACCACCAGCTCTTCGCCAAATACTCGAAGTGTGAGTTCTGGTTGGATAAAGTAGCCTTCCTTGGCCATGTCATCTCCGCCGAAGGTGTCGAAGTAGACCCCAGCAAGGTTGAGACCGTCCTCGCCTGGAACGCACCCAAGACGGTGTCTGAGATCCGTAGTTTCCTCGGTTTAGCGGGTTACTACCGGAGGTTCATCGAAGGATTCTCCAAACTAGCCCGACCAATGACGGAACTGCTAAAGAAGGAAAAGAAGTTTGAATGGTCGGAAGCATGTGAACGCAGTTTTCAAGAACTCAAGAAAAGGTTGACGACTGCTCCCGTCCTCACCCTGCCTGACATCCGAAAGGATTTCGAGATATTCTGTGATGCATCGAGACAAGGTCTAGGATGTGTCCTGATGCAAGACCGAAAGGTGGTGGCCTATGCCTCAAGACAACTCGGGCCCCATGAGGTCAACTATCCCACGCATGACCTGGAATTGGCAGCTGTGATTCATGCCCTGAAGATTTGGCGTCATTACCTGATTGGAAACAGATGTGAGATTTACACCGATCACAAAAGTCTCAAATACATCTTTACTCAGAGTGAACTGAACATGAGACAGAGAAGATGGTTGGAATTAATCAAGGATTATAATCTCGGTATACACTACCACCCTGGAAAAGCAAATGTGGTCGCCGACGCGTTAAGTCGCAAGACCTATTGTGCTACCGCCCTAGTTTGGCCGACCCAGGATGACCTGTGTCGAGAAATCGAAAAGTTGAAATTGACCATGGCCCCTACCGGAAAACTGGCCAGTCTTACAGTGCAACCTACCTTAGAAGCTCAAATTCGAGAGGCACAATCAGATGACGAAGTTATGAAAGAAATGAAGGATAAGATTTGTAAGAAAAGGCTCAAAGGTTTTACCATCGACGACCAGAATACTGTTTGGTTCGGATCCCGCATCTGCGTGCCAGCCAAAAAGGAATTAAAGGACCTCATTCTGAGAGAAGCTCATGAGTCAGCTTATTCCATCCATCTCGGAAGTACCAAAATGTACCAAGACATCAAGGAATACTTTTGGTGGGCTGGAATGAAGCGAGATGTTGCAGAGTATGTAGCCTTATGTGACATTTGTCAAAGAGTAAAGGGCAAACATCAGAAACCCGCCGGTTTGTTACAACCCCTCCGAATTCCCGAGTGGAAATGGGAGGAGATCGGTATGGACTTCATTACCGGTTTACCAAGGACCCCTAGTGGGTATGACTCCATCTGGGTAATCGTGGACCGCCTAACCAAGGCAGCTCACTTTGTACCAGTGAAAACCACCTACGATGGGAAAAAGCTGGCAGACCTGTACATGACCCACGTGGTTTGCCGATACGGTTGCCCGAAGAAGATAGTGTCGGATCGAGGCACCCAGTTTACCTCAAGGTTCTGGCAACAGTTGCACGAGGCAATGGGTACCAATTTAAACTTCAGTACCGCCTATCACCCGCAGACAGATGGGCAGACAGAACGAGTTAACCAGATCTTGGAAGACATGCTACGGGCGTGTGCCCTGGACTTTGAAGGCACATGGGATCGTTGTCTCCCTTACGCCGAGTTCTCGTACAACAACAGTTATCAATCCAGTATTCAGATGTCCCCTAATGAAGCCCTGTTTGGACGAAAGTGTCGCACCCCGTTGTGTTGGAATGAGGTAGGTGAAGCGCAAGTGTTTGGACCTGACGTGCTGAAGGAAGCTGAACAGCAAGTCAAGCTGATTCGAGACCGTTTGAAGATAGCTCAGGACCGTCAGAAAAGCTATGCAGATAATCGGAGACGTGATCTCGAGTTTGCAGTGGGAGATCACGTGTACTTGCGAGTATCTCCACTCCGTGGTCTAAAGAGGTTTGGAATGTCCGGCAAGTTAGCTCCTTGCTATATCGGCCCCTACCTCATCACCGCCAGACGCGGCGAAGTTGCCTACCAGCTCGAACTGCCAGAAGGACTGACAGATGTGCACAATGTGTTCCATGTGTCCCAGCTGAAGAAATGTCTCCGTGTTCCAGAGGGACAAGTTCCCTTGGGAAGCATAGAACTGGAGAAGAACCTGACCTATAAAGAGAGACCCATCAGAGTTCTTGAAGAGGCTGAACGTCAGACACGAAGAAAGACCGTTAAGTTCTACAAGGTGCAGTGGAGCAACCACTCGGAGGATGAAGCAACTTGGGAATGCGAAGATCTTCTCCGTGCCCAGTTCCCGGAGCTGCTCCCTTAGGTGCTCAATCTCGGGGACGAGATTCTTGTTAGGGGGGTTGGTTTGTAACGACCGTTTTGTCGCGGCGTTAGCGGGAAAGCTATTTTGCTAAAAACCCTACTTGCGAAAGTTGCTCTTCGGTTGAGTCTTGTCGTGCCAAGGTCTCGTGTTTCCCCTCTCAGTTCAAACCTGGAGAAAACCGCGAAATCGGATTTCAAATCCGAGCCCTAATCCCACCAGTTCAATCTCTCAGGAAAAGTCTAATTTTCCTCCCTTGCCCTCGAGCTGGATTCTTTCTCGGCCTGCCCTTTTTCTTCCCTGGGCCGTCTCCCAGCCCAGCTCTCTCCCTCGGCCTGCCTCGGCTCGCGCCCCCTCTTGCTGGGCCACGTGCCGCGTGCCGCCTCGGCCCGGTCCCTCTCGCTCGGCCTCGCCCCCCCGCTGGGCCGCGCAAGGCCGCTCGGCCCGCACGCGCCCGTGCCGGGAGCACCAACTCCCTCTTTCCCGATCTCCTCCTCCGCTCGCCGTTCTCCCCTTTCTCTCTCTTCCCCAACAGCTCTCGCCGGCGCCGTTCCGTGCTGCCCCCGTTCGGCCCCGCCGCTGCGCTGCGCGCGCGTGCCACCAAAGGACCGAGCGCGCGCCCCCCCTCTCTCTCCCCGCGCGCGCACCCTTACCCGAATTGGCTAGGAGGCAAGCCTCCTTTTCTACCCCCTTTTCCCCCTTTTTCCCGATCGTTGCCGCGCTTGGCCGCTAGCGCGGGGAGCGCCAGCGCGATCCCCTCGCCGCGCTCCACCGCCTCTCGGTCGCACCGCCTCTTCCCCCCCGCCGAACCGACCTAGCGCCCCTATAAATTTTCCCCCTCGCTCCCGGCCGCCATTGCCGCCCTACCGAGCTCCACTCTCCTCGCCGCTGCCGCCGCCGCCCTTGCCGTCCGCCGCCGCTGCCGCCAAGGGCTCCCGAAGGAGCTCCGGGCGNCCCCGGCGAATCCACTTGTCCCTTGGCATCAAGATTTCCCTGGCCTAGCTAGTTACTCAGCCAGGGGTGTCCCATATCACCCATGTGGTCGTACTTGACATATGCTCAAATGTAATTCCCAAGGAATCGGTCCTTAGGGCGAGAACGGGCAGACCGTACCTCCAGTACGTCTCCCGCACCGCGAGTTTTAGAAACTCAAATTTATTTTCAAGGCACCGACCCAAGCATCAGGTTTTCCAAGCATTTTGTAAACTCAAGTTTTACCCAGGTGATCATTTTAAATTTTGAGGGGAGTCTCGATATTCGTACGCGAGGTGCGAATACCGAGACCTCACCTGAGGGGTGACAAGGGTGATAGGGTGATCAACATTCAAGGAGGATGAATGCAGCAATGGATAGGGCCTGACGGTTATATTGCAAACCGGGGCCAAGTGTCATGTGTAACCTAAAGAATGCATGGTTTGCGGAATCAAAATACTTAATTTTTAAATTATAGGTTCAATTGGTCAAAGGTGACTTGCCTTCCTCGAGACCTTAAGCTTCTTCCTCGAAATCCACGCACTGCGGGTCTTCTGGCTCCGAAACTACACGCGAAACGAGATGACTCAACACAATGATAAAAAGAAGCCCTATTAATGACCACTAAGCGTGCCATTGGATAGATCTCGATTTTTGAGGAATTTTGGAAGTTGAACGGAGTCAATCGGACGAACGATTGAGAAGATATGAATTTCCTAAGATTAAATGATTTTCTGTCTAAAGGAAAAGGAATTATAAATTCCTTTGAAAAAGAAAAACAGGAGGGACTTGAACTGGACTTTTAATTTTGGGCGGCTTGGTGCGGCCCAAAAGATTTGGCGCAGACGTGGCCGAACTAATGGGCTGACGCGCGAAGGAATCGGCCCCCGGCCGATCGACGCGCGAGAGGGGGCCGATGGGCCTAGCGGTCGATGGGTCGAGGCCGATGGAGGGAAGCCGAGTGGCGCATGGCCTGGTCCGGGAGGGAGGCCGAGTGGGCCGAGAGGAGAGGAGGCCGATGGGCCGAAGTGGGCGTGGCCTACGCGGGCAGCTGGACCGGTGGACCGAGGTCCACCGCGTGGCGCTAGGGCGAGGCCCACCGGTCGGTGGCTCGATCTACGCGGATCGGGCGCACGGAGAGAGGAGGAAAGGGCGAGGCCGTCGGCGCTTGCGTGGCACCTACGTGGCTGCCACGGAGGCCGACGGGAGGAGGGAGCGCGCCGGCTGGCGCTCGCGTGGCGCCTACGTGGCTGCCACGGAGGCCGGCCGGGCGGAAGAGGGAAATGGGACGCCGGGACGACGGCGGCGACGGTGGAGGGGCTCGGGCGGCGCGGTGTGAGCTCGGAGAAGGGAGGGGAACACACCGGGACGGAGAGGAGAGAGAGAGGGAGTGAGCCGGTGGCTCAGATTCACCGGGAAGAGCCCGGAGACGACGGTTTGAGGCGGTGGCCGGCGCCAGCGAGAAGAACGGGGGAGGACGGCGTCGGGCGGAGAGAGGGTGATTCGCCGGAGAGGGAGTGCCCCCGCGGGTCCACGGACGCGTCCCGAGCGTCGGGAGAGGCGGAGCGGCACCGAAGAGGGCAGGCGACGGCACGGGGAGCCGGGTCCCGCGCGGCGGCGGTGTGGCGAGCGAGAAGAGGCACGAAGGCGCTAACGGCGGCCGCACTGAGTCTATGCGCGCGAGAGGACGACGGCAAGCTACGCTAACGGTCTAGAGAGGGGCGGCAACGGAGGGAGAGAGAGAGGAAGTTACCATGGCGGGGAAGTCTGCTGGGAGGAAGACGACGGCGCGGAGCGGCGGTGCGACACTGCTCCGGCCGCGAGAGAGGAGAAGGGGGCGCCGGGGTCCTCCTCGGCGTCCTTGGCTATGGCGACGGACGGCGAGGGCGTCGACGGCAGCGAGCTCGGGGGTGGCAATGGCGTCCGGGCGGGGGGGAAATTTAAAGGGAAGGGTGAGAGGCGGTTTGGGGAAGGCGGTTAGCGGAGGGGAGAGGCGGTGGAGTGCGGGAAGGGGACCGCGCTGGCGCTCTCCGTGCTAGCGGCCAATGGCGGCAGGCGGAGAGAGGAGGGGACTGGCGGCGGTCGTGGGAAAAAGGAGAAAAGGGGAGGGGAAAGAGAGGTTGCCCCCTTGCCGAAACGGGAAAGGAGGGGGCTGAGAGAGTGAGGGAGCCGCGGGAGGGCGCTGCTCTCCCCTGGCGGCACGCGCGCTGGCGGCGGGTTCGGGAGGACGCGGTCGCCGGCGACGGAATGGAGAGGAAGAGAGAGAGAGAACGGCGAGAGGGCGAGACAGGGAGAGAGAGAGCGGGCGCTCTCCTGCTTGCGCAGCGCGTGTGGTGCGCGTGCGTGAGACGGCCGGCGCGCTCGGGCCACGCAGATTGAGCCGGGTGGGCGCGGCCCAGCGGGAGGAAGAAGGCCGAACGAGCGGCTGGGCCGAGCGGCGGCCCGAGAAGGGAGAGGCAGGCCGAGGAGGCGAGGGGAGACTGGGCCGGGGGCGGCCCGAGGGAGAGGGGGGAAAGGGAAGCAGGCCGAGGGGAAAACGGCCCGAGGAAGCGAGGGAGGTAAAGTGGACTTTTCCTAAGAGATTGAATTGGGAGGGTTAGGGCTCGGATTTGAAATCCGGTTTCGCGGTTTTCTCCGGGATTGAGGCAAGAGGGGAAACACGAGACCGTGGCACACAACAAGACTCAACCGAAGGGCAAACTTTTCGTAAATAGAGTTTTTAGCAATTAGGTTTTCCCGCTAACGCCACGACAAAACGGGCGTTACACATCTCCATTGGGCGGTGAAATAGTTGATGTGGATCCTGATATGCTGCAAGAGATGTTACGTGACATTGAGGAGCAAGCTCACAACGAGAGAGATTCCATGAAGTTCAACAGGTTGGTCGGTGACTCCGAGACACCTCTATACGCCGGATGCAAGGCAAAGCACACCAAACTGTCAGCTACCTTGGACCTAATGAAGCTGAAGGCAAGTAGTGGATGGACAGACAAGAGTTTTATGGAACTTTTGGGAATATTGAAGGCCATGCTTCCTGAAGAGAACACATTGCCCGAGACGACATATGAAGTAAAGCAGGTTCTATGTCCCCTGGGGTTAGAGGTCCGTAGAATTCACGTTTGTCCAAACGACTGCATATTGTACCACAAGCAATATGCGGACCTAGATGCTTGTCCTGTGTGCAAGGATTCTCGATACAAGCGAAAGAAAAGTGCGGGGGAGAAAAAGAAATCAAAGCGGGGTGGTCCGGCGAAGGTTGTGTGGTATCTACCTATCATTGATCGCTTCAAGAGAATATTTGCCAACCCCAAGGAAGCAAAGTTAGTGCGTTGGCACACCGAAGATAGAAGGAACGACGGTTTGCTAAGGCACCCTGCGGATTCGATTTAGTGGAGGAATATCGATCGAATGCACAAAGACTTTGCTGCCGATCCCAGAAACATGAGGATATGTCTGTGTACGGATGGCATGAATCCTTTCGGAGATATGAGCAGTTCTCACAGCACTTGGCATGTTCTTATTGCGAACTATAACCTCCCGTCATGGTTGTGCTTCAAAAGAAAAATATATTACGTTGTGCTTGTTAATCCAAGGTCCAAAACAACCGGGCAATGATATCGATGTGTTCTTGGAGCCTGTTATCGATGATCTTGAGATTCTTTGGAAAGAAGGTGTGGAAACCTGGGATGCATATGGTCAGGATAACTTCAAGCTACGAGTTCTATTGTTCTGCACCATTAACGACTATCCTGCACTAGGTAATCTTTCTGGACAAACCGTGAAAGGAAAGAAGGTTTGCTCTGACTGTATGGAACATACACGTAGTAGGTGGCTGAAGAAATCAAAAAAGATGATTTACATGGGTCATAGGAGATGGCTCCCGCTACGCCACGCCTTTAGAAGAAAGAAGAAAATTTTTAACGGTCGGAGAGAACTTGGAACTGCTCCCAAGGATTTGTGTGGAGACGAAGTCCACGACATGGTCAAAGACATAACTAATGAGTTTGGGAAGAAAAGAAAACGTGGCAAGTCAAATGATAAGGGTATGTGGAAGAAAAAATCCATATTTTGGCGGCTACCATATTGGAAAGACCTTGAGGTCCGGCATTGCATTGATCTAATGCACGTAGAGAAGAACTGCTGCGATAGTTTGCTCGGGCTACTGCTTAATATGCCTGGAAAGACAAAGGACGGGTTGAATGCTCGGCTAGATCTGCAGGAATTGAACATTCGCAGTGAGCTTCAGCCTGTTACGGATGAAGAGACAGGAAGAGTGTACCTCCCACCAGCTTGCCACACATTGTTGAAGGATGAGAAGATCGCAATGCTATCATGCCTGGCTGATATTAAGGTTCCTTCGGGCTATTCAGCAAGCATCAGTAAGTACGTTAAATTGGAGGATCTAAAACTGGTTGGAATGAAATCTCACGATTGCCACGTGCTAATCACACAGATCTTGCCAGTTGCTATCAGAGGCATTCTACCACCCAAAGTCCGTCACACGATCCAACGGCTCTGTGCTTTCTTCAATGCAATCGGTCAGAAGATTATAGATCCCAAAGATCTACATAAGATGCATGCTGATATTGTCAATACCCTGTGTCATTTGGAGATGTATTTTCCACTGTCTTTCTTCGATATCATGGTTCATCTCCCTGTTCATCTAGTGAAGCAAACAAAACTATGTGGTCCAACTGTTCTAAGGGAGATGTACCCATTTGAGAGGTATATGGGAGTTCTTAAGTGGTAGAATATATCAAGGACTGCTTATGGTCCAACTGTTCTCATAGTTCAACGAGACAACTATGAACTACGATCGAGCCAGCATGGTAGAATATATCAAGGACTGCTTATGGTCCCATCAAGACAAGGATTTCATTATGTGTGTCTACTCTGAACAGTAAGCGTGTATCCTACTAAGAATCAAATCTGCGACGCGTATAGCTTTAGTATTTAACTTGTAATTTATTAAAGTCGCAGTCATCATTGGATTCTCCTGGTCATAGTGCCGAAGTGGAGTTTGGTATACTACCTTAATTCCAATATCAAAAAAGAAATATACAATTGGTCGGCGATCGAAGCTGCCTTGAACGATGCCTGGGACCAATACGTGGCAAAAGGTGGGAGGCATAAGGAAGGGCATCCCACACTCGGTCAGTCACAAAAAGGACTTTTCAATACGTCAACAAGTTGGCGACCAATGTGGGTTCCACATCTGCCATAACATGAGGAGCCTCGCAGACAAGGTGACATTGCTCGACCTTGAGGTGTGTGCTTCAGTTGTTTATATACATTAGAGAGGAGATAGCACGATTCATACTAACTTTCCAAGTATGTAGACTAACTTGGCGCCTCACATGCAGAAAAACTTTCGGCGATTCCGGAAATCAACTTCAATATCATTAGAGAGGAGATAGCACAATTCATACTAGACGATCTCTTGTCGCCGAAAGGAATGTTTAGAGTAAAGTCCTAGGAGAAAGAAATGCTTTTGCGACAAACATTTGATTTTTGTAAATATTCTTTGTAATACAATTCTGCACGTTCTTCTATATATATTTGTATTTCTTAATTACATATAAACTTGTTCCAATTTATAACTCAATTTTACAGGTTTTGATACATGTCGGCAGTTTGGAGAGCAAAAAAATGGATGCGAATGACATATATATGTGAATGGGTCTGTGGATGTTAATGTATATATATGAATTGGCTGTGCATTGGCTGTGAATTGGGTTTGAATTTGTGAATTGGCTGTGAATATCTGATGGAATGTTGGAATATGCACTGAATATCTAAATGCTGGGAATGGGGTTGCTGGGAATATGGTTGCTAGGACTGTCATTTTTTGCAGCGGGCATGGCTAGCAAAGGCCTGAGGCTAGCCAAAAAAACAAATTTTAATTTTTTTGCTGACTTACTCATCCCTGATGGGCATTTTAATAATGCCCGAAAGAGATAGTCATCCGTGACGGGCTCCAAAAAAAGCCTGATATGGATATAGACATCCTTGACGGGCTCCTAATCTAAGCCCGATAGAGATAAGTCATCCGAACCAGGCCTATTTTGACTCGACAGATGGGGTCAAACCAATCGGTGACGGGCTCTTTCGAAAAGCCCGTTAGGGATGGGTAGTCATCGGTGACGAGCTGAGTAGTTTGCCCGATTAAGATTAGTCATCCGTGACGGGCTCCTACCCAACCTGGTTTGACTTGTATTGCTTGGTCAATCTTATCTGTGATGGGCTAGAGTGTTAGGCCCGATTGAGATAACATCCATCCGTGACGGCCTTGTGCCCGATTGAGATAGTTTCTCACATCACTGACCTTTACTCATTGACGGGGGCCCTACCCGATAGTGATGAGGGTTTATGCCCGTTAGAGATAGCCGGTCCCATGCCAGTGACTTACTAAAAGTGCAAAAGGAGAAGAACAAGGGAGATGTGACAAATTTCAGTTTTTCTTTGATCGATCCATGGCTGCTGCTAGGTTGAGAACAATTGATCGAGTTCATTATTCGTACATATGTACATATCGTTATTATTTAGCATTATTTAAGTTTATATAGTTCAATGTTAGTTTAGAATCGACAGTATACACGCAACAGGAAAAAGGATGATATATCCATGTATTCATGCATATATAGTACGTTAAATATAAGAGGTTGATCAAATTTCGACCATTAATTTTATGCTAACATAAATTTATAAAATCTAACAATTTACTATATATGATAGTATTTTCTATGCATGCCAACTATATATGCAGGGCCGTATCTACGAACTGAGGCCCTAAAATTTGAAAAATGCAGCGTAATCAAAACATACTTTCACTTAATTATAAAACTTCAATATATGTTATTTCTTATAATTCTTAGGAACATGTGAAATATTAATACTAAAACAGTAACCTCATGCTCTGCTGAAAATAGTTGTGAATTGTGATGGTACAGTGAATTCATGGACTCATGGATGGACACGATCATAGCTTTATGTGATCTGAAAATGCTGCGTTGTCCTGCTACGAACTAACGGAGATTAGGATTGTGATTCGGAAAGTAGGGAGCAGTTGGCGTTTGGTGAGTTGTTGGATGGCATCGATCGACGAGTCGGCGGCGGATGCTGAATAGCTGATGGAGGAAACGAAGCGTCAAGCTGCAGTTATTGGGGCTTCTGGTCTTTCTGGGCATTTTCTTTTCTATTTCTGTTTATTATAGGCGTTGTAATTTGCTGTTAATTAACTATACACAATTAGTATTATTTGTAGATTCGGGGGGCCTTATTAATTTTTGGAGGCTCTGAACATGAACATGTGCACACTTTGCACCGTCCAATACACGGCCCTGAAACTATGTATACCATTTCTTTTGTTTCTAAATAAAGCATATTTGAGTAATCATAGATGGTTGGAACTTCTGTGACTGGAGGGAGTAAAGTAGCTTTGATATTTTAGCAAGTGAATATATACTCCATATATATACTCCTATGTAGCTAGCTCCAAGTGGCCTACCTGCAGAAGGCAGTGTACTTTGAGCAGGAAGAGGCTTTCCTGAATTTGTTCAGGGAAAGGAACAGGAGCAGCAGCGAGCCAAGCTAGTCCCAAGGCAATGTAGTACAGTACTATACTACTGCTTGTTGTGCAGTGCAGCAGGAGAGAGTATATCGATCGATCGATGACTCAGGCAGCCAAGTCTCTCTTTCTCTCAGCAGCAGCAGCTGCTGCAGCTGCATGTATGAGTGAGTAATTTCACTAAAGCTGCATCTGCAATTCTGCATGAATGAATGGAGAATGGGTAGTAGGAGTGGAAGAGAGCGGTAAACTGTAAACATGAGCTTGTGCCTTGTAGCTAGTAGTAAAGAAACAGATACTACTTGTAGAGATTAATTAACTAGTAGTACTGCAATACTGGTACTGTCTGTAAAGAGAGAGTATAGTGTACTCCTACTACTTAATTACTCACACACTCTTCTTGCAGTTAAGGAAAAGGCTGTGGCGTTTTCGAGTGCGACAGCGATCGATGTAGCTACTCCAGCTGAGAAAGATCAATATATGGATCCAGGATTGCATCTGCATTCTGCAGCAGAGCAGGCAAAATAAGGTGAAGGAAGAGATAGAAGTAGCTGCAGGGCACTGAATCGAATGCATCAGAATGCACAGCCTCCGAAGGAAACAACCAAAGGAAACAAAAGCGTGCGCTTTCTTTCTTTCTTTGCCTCTGCATGACCTGCACATCTCAGCATATGCATGCATGCAATGCAAATCGATCCATCCATCGCTTTTCATTTTTCTCATCAGCTGCATGCACAGAGGCGCAGGGATTCAGTTCAGCGACCATCATTCAATTCTTTCAGTCTTGCAGGTCATTAATTCTGTCAAGAAATTGGGTAGTACTAGAATGTACACTTTACTCCAGTATAGTCTAATTAAATAATTAACCTGCTTAATTTTGTGAATCAAACCGAGCATGCATGCAGTAACAAAACTATACATGCAACAACAGAAATGCAATGTCCAGGGCACATGCATCATGAGGTCAGGAGAGCATCACCATTCAGCACATGAAGCAGAGTGAAACTGAAATGTCGAGCAGCACTAGCTACTACTAGTCCTAGCAAGGTAGCCATGGCTAGGAGGTCAGAGAAAGAGAGAGGTTGAAGAAAGGTCGCACACTACTGCAGCAACATTGCAGAGAAAACCAAAGGGGATATTGAGTTTCCCAAGGTTGAAGACCTAGCTAGGAGTATAGTAGCTATTGCTACAGTGGTGTGAGTGATGATGCAGTGATGGTGACGAGCCAGCCGGGGCCCTGAATCTCTCATCAAACTCAGACTCAGAGTGGACAAGTTGGTTAAGCAAGCAAATGCTCTTGTTGCTGCTGCTGCTGCTGCTGCTGCCTGGAGGCTGGAGCTGGACGACTGCCTAACAACGAACTGCTTTTTGGACCCAAGAATCTATACACACTTTGAAACTGCAGGCCTACCTATATCTATCTATCTACTCTGAAAATCTATCCTATGCTGCCTAGCTAGAGCATAGTACCATATCATTATGGCTTCTTTCTGCAGTCTGTGTGGGGGCAGCCAGCTTATCTAGAGTTCCTCCTCCTATCCTATATTCATTCTCATGTCATTGACTGCTCAAGAGCTAATCTCATCAGAGTTCAGTCTTCAGAGACATCCCAATGTCCATAATTCCAGAGTGAACTGCTGAAGACAGGGTTTCCCTACCGTCGGGGGCAGGGTTTACTGCACCCCGGTGATAAGCACGACTACCGTGATTATCATGAAAAACTATACAAAATTTATCAAAAATTTAGAATTTTTTAAATATTTATTTAAATTTGATGGGGTTATCGTGGTTTTGTCATTATCATACCTGGCAATAAGCCCGATTACCACGGTTACCATCAGTTTCGTAAACCCTGACTAAAGGTTGGTACAACATCAATAATTTCATTGTTTCTCTTATGTTGATTATAAGCCGTAACGACTTATTAGCAACCAAAAGATAATTTGTCGGTAGAACTTTTATATACGTCCTTAGCGATGTAAAAGCAAATGCTAAACTACGATGCAAAAAACCCTCAAATTAACTCCAAAATTAAGTTTCAAAATTAGAATTTTGGTTGCAGCTTATAAGCAGAATGGTAAACCTGGCTTCAATTATGCGCTGAGGATTGGACATGCTCGCTCTGTCCACAAATATAAACATTTCTAGCCTTTGATTTTTTTTTCACAAATATAAGTATTTTGAGTACTAGGAGTACTTTAGAGCTGTGTGTGTGATCTTCTCTTCTCATGTCATGACTGCTAAGAGCTGATGGATGAAAACCTATCTCAACGAGTCATCAGAGTTCAGACATCCCAATGTCCACAATTCCATAGTGTACACTACCGAAGGACTGAAGGTACAACAACAGAAGAAACATGTCAATTATGCGCCGAGGATTGGACATATCAAGCTAGCTAGGTGTAGCTCCATCCTCCATTCTTCAGACTTCACAACACTCTGTTGGCAATGCCTGTCCGTCTAGGTACTAAAGTACTTCTTTTGTGAAAATTTTGTAAATATTTAAAAAGATATCGTATTATCAAAGTGTGTTGCATCCTAAAGATAAGCATGAAATTTTCTTTCAGCGTAGGTAGTTTAGCCTTTTCAAGATTATTAGTGGTTAAGAAAGCAGTGACAAGTAAATGTAAATGGAGGTAATAGTAATATTGTTTTAACATGTCAAATCTTAATATTTTTCTGTATATTAGCTGCAAAAACTTTGAGGTTGGGCTGTACCCAAAAATGATGTATATATACATTATACTACTGCCTAATTGCTCAAGCAATTTAACTGCTTGCATGCCCAACAACCTGGCTGAAATTAACAACATCAGAGGAGGATGCATGGGCCTACACCAACAACCATCACAGCCCATTTCTCAAGCAGAACTATTTAATTTGGGCCTGAAAAGTTATTGGACCAACTAATTTCTTGGCTCTGATAGCTGGTCTTATTTTTCTAGTATGATACTGTATATGGTCAGGTTGTATCCTAGGAAAGTATACATGATATGAATCCTTTCTTCTTAAGCCGTCCTTTTGCAAGTGCAAATAATTTACTCTTCTTTAATCAGTAGTAAACTGCAGGTTGTATTCCCTACTTTAATTTAAGAGTGACATGCCCTTTTAACTTTTATATATACAGATGCTGATGCTGGTTTTCGTCATCAAGACAAACTGACAAAGATAGAGCAAACCAGGTTCAACCTCAACTTGTTATTTTATTTTTGTTTTTTTAGTTGATCATCATCCATTCTGGTGGTTAGGAGCAGCATGAACTCATGCTTTCTTTAGTTTGTATCTATCTGTGTGACCCAGAAATAGCAGGAGATAAGATACAATATGCAAGAAAGATTCTTCCATTGGTGCACTGGTTGCAGGAGTTGCCAAGCTTAGCATGCATGCCACATTTCTTTTTTATTCTCTGAGCAAATTATGGACAAGAAAAGGTTACACTCTTCATATACAATAACAAATTGGAGAAACAGAGGGAAAGAACAGGAACAGTGATCAGATTGAGTAGATTCTTTCAGAACCAGCTTTCTCTGAAAAGTGAAAAAATATCCACTAAAGCTACCAGGGTGATCGAGTACGCACAACACATTACATTTGCCACTTCAATCTACAGATTATTTTTGCAAAAGGCAAAGGCTAACTAATGTGGTTATGTACACTAATCATGATCAGGTGATGGTAGGCTATGATCGTCCTTGTGTTCTACGTGGATTTCAGCTTGTCCAAGTTATGCTTGACCTGCAAAACATTTTGACAAATATAAGCAAATTATACATGAACTGAATTTCCTTGAAACTCAAATATTTACTGAAAGGTGTGCTATCATAGGAGCTCTGACCAAAATTGCATTGGCCTCTTCTATGAGGGGCTGGACAATGGAGAGCAAGACCTTCACATCTTTTGCGAAAACCTCAAATTCCTGACAGCTCCCCATCAGCAATGCTATGAAGATCTCCTTTTCCGGAATGAGCTTCTGTGCCACCTGACATTAATGCTCAGGAGATTGATGAACAAGAACTAATTGTAGTTTTTTTGACAAGCATAATGACTATTGATTAATTGTACTTTGGTGAACAGACAGACAATTGCAGAGAGAGAGCTCTGCAGCTGTGATGACAAATGCTACTACTGTACTTGGTGAGCAATCACTTTTCAGAAAATTTCTTCTTGTAAATTGTTCTATACCCTGTAAGCAGCTGATGAGATCCAACCATGCCATGGCTTCAATGTAGTCATATACGCCTTTTCGACGATTTCTTTGAGGCTCAACTTATCACGGGTGTTAAGCAACCCCTCCAGTAAATGTTTTGAGAAATTTATTGACCTAATTGGAAGAATCCGCAACACAGCACGATAAATATTTGCAACAGAATTGATATTATAGACATGAATATGTGTCAGATGAGCAAAATTCAGTTTACCTAGCCAACCAAAGAATAGCTCTGGTGCAGCTATTGGCCTTCTTTGAGGTCCCTTCCTCCACTTCCTCTGTTACTATTGCTGTCAAGCTTGAATATTTGGAAGGGTCCCTTGCAAGCACATCCTGTAATCTCTGCAATTAGCTCACACAAATTCAGAAAATAGCATCGCTGATTAGTGAGATAACAAGCACAGGGCAGCATAGGAATTAGTCTGCAGTTTGCACACATGGAGTATACAGAGGGAATAGCAAAACGGCAACATATGCAGACAAAAACAGACTGGTTACCTGAACATTTTGCTGAATGTCTTGCCTCAGGACTAGTAAAGTTGGTCCAATCTCATCTTCAATCGCAACAAGGTATTGTGTGTCAATTCGGCATGATTTCTCACATGGGCAATAGGGAACATATAATATGTAGGATAGGAAATAAAATGGCATCAAATTAATCATATTTCCTCATGTTTTTTTTTCAGAGTATGAAAAATACATGAAAAGGCACTTTCATTTTTTTTCTCCTTTCCATTGATTAAGATGGCCACAAGACAGAGAAAGGATTTAGGCCTCTGGGCCACATGATGAGTTGATATGTCCACCCCCTCTAAGAAACAAACAAGGTATATGCATGCATGTTTTTTATTAACCAAATTCCCCAATCACATATGGCTACAGAACAAAGCCAATACTAGAATGACCCACTGCCAGTGCACATGCCAGTGCACAACATTGATACTGTCAATAAGAAAAAGAAAAAAAGGAACTCTTCTCTTCCTATATATCCACAGGAGCATGAGCAATTGTTCTTCCCAAGACATGTATACAAAGAAAGTGCAAACAGCAATACATCATAACACTAGAAACCTGCTAAATTTCCATCAGGGTATGATTTTCATATGAAAGAAAGAACATGATGAGCTACTACTAACCAAGGACATGGATGAGGTGCTTGGAGACACAGAGGAGGTCCATGGTGGATGACCTTTTCTGCCTCTGCTGCTGCTGCTCATCCTCATCATCTCCTAGACATTGCAAGGACAGCTCCTCCATGGCTATCCTCAGCTCAGACTTGCCCTTCTCCATCATCTCTTCCCTCCTCACCTCCATCTCTTAATTCTACTGCTAGCTTCTCCTGTCTACTACTAAGTACTAACCCCCCTACTTATACACATACACATTGAGTCATTGACATATGCAAGAAAGCATCGTTTCTTGGGACAAATGTTGAGGTCAACTTCATGCTGATGTTTTTAATACTAATTGCTATCTCTTCCTGTTGTTCTTGATACAACTGTGTGAAGTCAGAAGCAACAAATGGCGAATTATTGGGAGTAAAATAAGATGGATGGTTCTTGTCCTCACCTTCTTTGGATGATTTTTCTTTTGTTGATGATGCAACTGTCCGGGACTTGTTTAACAGGATTGAAGCATTGCCGTGTACTTCCTGCAGTAGAAAATGGTTGGCATTGTGTATGACTGATCCGGTTTGTGGAGCATTGCCGTTTCTTATTCCAAGAAAAATGTTGTAAACTAGTACTTCTGAATTTTCTAGAAAGCAAGTTGAGAGCTACTAGCTCATTTTATCATTTTAATTTTCGGAGGAGATAGAGAAGGAGCAGCAATATTTTATACTTGGAAAAGCTAAGAACTTGTTCGATAGATTCAGCAACGATTTAGAAATGGAGGAGGCTTCTTGATTCTTATCCGATTCCCGGAGGAATCGGGCCAAAATTGGATGTCTAGAATTGTCACCAATCTTCCTCTAAAAGAAACTGTACAGGTCAATGTGAACAAAATAAAATCTGAAATAAAAAAAAAGTTCAGCTTTAGTTTATATATATGGCAGTGTTGCTTGGTCCTCTCTCCTTTTTTTTTAAAAAAAAAAGAGAGAGTAAATTTCAGAAAGCTACATCTATTTTGCAATGAAATTCAGGTGGGGAANCCCCCCCCCCCCCCCCCACGGTTGAAATTTCAAAAAAAAAACTCTTAATATGCTGCAACTTTAGGTAAGCATTTCAGCCGTAACAATAGCATATGATTTTATGAAGAAGCTGCAACTTTATATCTCTAAATACTCATGTTGTTACAGGTTTTTTTTGATAAAATTTCAGTTTTTTGACAGAATTATTTGCTACTATTACAGTTTTTTGAAATACTTAGTTAAAGTTGTGGCAAAGTGATAGTTTTGGCCAAATAATTATAGTTCAAAAAGAAAATGTTGTGATTGATCCAGTCCTTGGATAACTCCTGCCATATTCTTGAGAAGCTAGCTGCTGCAATCTGCTGATCCACGGACATCATCAAGACGTGACACCTGTACATATACACAGCTAATTCTGATCAAAGTAGTCATTCCAATCTGTGGGCAGCTGCAGGGTTCAGCTGGGAAATGAACTTGACTAATAGAGTAAGTCACTGATGATTTACCTAAATACCTAATCATGGTTATCGCAGCAAATTCTTGGGCGGTGGAATCCGTCTGAATATCCGTCGGTATCAAGAACACCACTGTCCATTTGTCCTAATGACTTGATGAATTACTTATCTGAACAAGCAGAAGAACATGAGTGTGAGATCGTTGTCAAAGAGTGACATTACTCTGAAACTGATAGCATGCATGAACCTGAAACAGATAGAATATAATGGAAACTTGCTGAACCCACAGACTAAGTGCAAAAATTACGGTAGTCGATAAGATTTGTTAATGAGATATACAAGGGCACAGTATGATAAGCAGGAAGGCAGGCTTGATTGCTTGCTGGGACAATGGGTTTGACCTCAACATTTATTGATAAGTAATTGCAGGACCGATCAATTAGCAACATCTGCTACACTCCTATTGGTGGATGCATGCATCTCTGAGATCAAATCCTAACTAAACAAGGTCGAAGCAATTACCTAGAATAATCTGTCCAGATACCAAAGTGGGAAGCGATGACTGCATTTTTTATAGAGAAGAATCGAAGGGAGAAATCAACCTGTGATAACATCTGAAATAATTCTGAATTTCTGATCACCTTCGTCGTCGCTGCCGCCGCCGCCGCCGCTGCTGCCGCTGCCGCCGTCGATCCTGAGACCTCACAGACGAACTTGTAACTGACGATTAATCACGGAGGGAGCAAAGCATTCAGATTTCAGATTTGAGAAGAAAACAAAACAACGAGATGGATCTGTTGATGGGCCTTTTGTCGGGCTTTTGGGCCTCTGTTTCACTAATGAGCCCGTTATTACTACTCTTCTACTTGTTGGCCCACCAATTTGGGATTTCACATTGTCACACACACATGAATAAGTTCACTTTAAGTTCCTCGGCTTGACGTCGAGTTTAGATGACGTCCTTAAACCGTAAAACCAGATATAAAACATCCCTCGACTTGCAAAACAGGATTATCTAAGGTTCCAGGCAATATTATGTCCGGTTTTGACTGACGTGGTGAGTTGATTGTAGTCAACCCAACTGAGTTAGCGTGGGACCCACGTGGGTCCCACATGTCAGTGGCCAATTCTTTCTTTCTCCTCTCTTCCTCATCTTCTTTGGGGTAACGACCGACAGGGAGAAGAGCGGAGGCCAACGGGAGAGGAGCTTGTGATTTTCGCGTGTTCGTCCATGTCTTCTCCAAGGAGCCCACATCCTCCGCATGTTCTTCCCTAACCTCGATTCTACCATCGTTGACCTGCTTGCCTTCTTTCGCTCCATCAGAAGGAGCACGTCGGGCTGCCATGCTTCAAACTGATGGAGCACATCGGGCTGCCATGCTTCATGTTTGAGGAGTCCACAAGCGGGGCCATCTGCCTCCTCATCCACTTTTGCACATCGGAGAAGGAGTAGGCCGATGCCGTCATGGTGGCGCTCATGCGAAAGATCTCCGACCAGGTCCACCCGCCATGGCCATTGCTGTAGATCCTCACCTTCGTCGCGCAGATGCTCCCCATCATGCTCATTGCTGACCTCATCGAGAATTCCATCAAGGTGTCGGCCAAGCACCTCATCACCGTGCGCAACCTCATGCGCTACCATGGGCGAATCTAGTGTCAAGCTAGAGAGGGGGCTCATCTTCTTCTTCCTCTTTCAGCCCCCCTATTCTTCTTTGTCACACCCCGATTTTCGATCGGGATTAAAAATTACCTAATAATACATTTTCCAGAAATTTAATAAAAATCAAAAGCAATTTAAACAAGTGAAATTAGCAAGGAAATCAAAAATTTCCTTTAAAAATCATGGCCGGAAATATTTTTGTAATATTCTCTGTGCCTTAAAATACTCTCCAAAATTTTTCGTGAATTTTTGGAGCTAAAGAAATAATTTTAAAGTCACAAAGTTCATTTAACTGATTAAATTAAAGGAAAAACAAATTAAAATGGGCTCTTTTGTTTTGGGCCGTTTTCGGCCCAAAACCCTCCCCCTCTTCCGCGGCCCACGCTGTCGCCCCCCTCTCTCCCTCCCGCGCGGCCCACGGGCCCCGTCCCTTCCTCCCCTCTCCTTCGGCCCAAGGCGGCCCAAGCCGCCCGCCTCCGCGTCCCTCCCCCTCTCGGGCCGGCCCGAGGCCGTGGCCCAAGGCCGGCCGAGAGCCGCCGCCGCCTCCCCGCGCCGCGCGCCCGCTGACGGGTGGGGCCGCGACCGAGTCGTCTCCGACTCGGCCGGCCGCCGCGCCGCCCGCTCCGCCGCTTTTCCTGGCGGGATTCCCGTCGCGCCGCCTTTATATTCCCCCCCGAGGCCTCCTCCTCGTTTTCCCCGCCCGCCGCCGTCCCCAAACCCTAACCCTAGCGCCGCCGCCGCTGTCTCCTTCGTCCGCGCCGGTGAGCTCCGCCGCCTCCTTCGTCACCGCCGGTGAGCACCGTCGCCGCCCCTCCTTTCCCCTCTCCCGGCCGCTGCTGTGCGCGCCGCTCGCGCCGCCGCCGCCCGTGTCGCCGCCGAGCCGCCCGCGCCGTCGCCCGGCCGTGCGCCCGTGCGCACGCCGCTGCCGCCGGTGGCAGCACGCCGCCGCACCGCCGTCGCCGTACCCTCACCGGGTCGGCTAGGGTTTCGGCCGAACCCTAGCCGTCCGCCCGGGCCGTAGAGGTCGCTCCGTTCGGCCCACCTCTCTCTCCCGGCCCAACAGCCGTTGGCCCGATTGGCTCATCTCCCTCGTAAAAGTCCAATCTTGGTCCCTCGTCTCTTTGGGCCGTCAGCCCGTTAATCCTCTCTCGCAAAAGTCCACCTCACGTCCCTCCCAGCCCTTTCTCCTCTATTGGGCCGTCGGCCTATTATCCTTTCTCCACACAAAAGTCTACTTTTTGTCCCTCGGTCCTTTTAACTTTTTCCCGAGAAAATCCAGCTCATCTCCTCAAGTCCAGTTTACCTCCCTCTCAGCCTAATTTTCCCCTTTCCCCTGCAAAGTCCTTTCCACCTCCTTTTTCTCTCCTGTTCGCCGACACTTGTGTCGCCAACACGTGGGCCCCCTTTGTTTACTCCAATCCACACCCAGACCACGTGGCCGCCCGCGGCTTCGCCACGTTGGCGTCCACGTCGGCGCTACCTCCTCCCTTCCGCCCGCCGTGGCCGTCACGTCGGTGCCACGTGGTGCTTTTTCACCGTGGACTGTCCGCCCTTGACCCGTTGACACGTGGGACCCGCCGTTCCGGCGCCGTTTCCCTTTGATGATGTCAGCGTAGTCCTTTCCTTTGCAAAGTTAATTAATAATTGTGCAATAAATCATTGTAATTTCCAGAAAATCATTTAAATGGCTCAAAACTTCTAAAATTCATATCTAATTCATACGAACTCCAAATTGAGCCATTCAACTTGCAAAATTCATCTAAAATTGAGCTCTACATGTTTGTTTACTTTTTATGTACTGTTTACTTGGTATTTATTAGAGTTTTCCTCGTTTTGCGTGTCAGCGTGTAGATTCCGTCGTTTCGGGAGTTTGCGCTCGCGAGGAAAGAGTCCGGAAGATTATTTGAAGAAGCAAGGCAAGTCACACAATTCCCCTTGAGCATGTTGTACCTATTTTACGAAATGTTTTACGTTTACAAATAAAGTGCATGTTTTGCTAATTACAAGGAAATAGGGTTTACCTATCCGTTCGCTTGTGCCATGTTTACTTGTTAACCGTCCTTTGTTAACCTTGGGTGATAATCTGACTAGCGTAAGTCACTTATGTTGACTTTGCTAGAATTATATATGCTTAGCCATGCTTAATTACCACTAGCTCATTTAATGGGATAATTACACTGTTTACAATTAGCTTCTAACGAGCGGTTCGCTCGGGACACCCGACCAGGTTTTATTGGTCGTAATTATCCAACTAAAATATGACTTAATGGTGGGCTGTGGGTGCATGGTTTTGCTGGTCGCACCTATGGCAATTAAGGACCGGTTCATGGGAAACCCTGGAAGAATAACAGTGCTTACCACAAGCAAGAATGGGCAACTGCTGGACTTGTAGTGTAACTTTCCTCTAGCTGACGTACACTGGTTAGGGTGAGCGTGATGGAGTTTGGATGGGCCCTGCGACGGTCTATGCGGCTACCGGATTCACCAAGGCACGAGGGGGGGCTGCCCACTGCCTTTTGAGGGGTGGGGGCGAAACCCGAGGTGGTACGATTGGTTAGAGGGGGTTATGCGAAAGGTCTTGTCACGATTTCCTCCTTTGCAGTATCGTGGTGATACTTCGGGGCATGGTAACATGTGTGGAATCGTGTCTTGTGGGTACAGTTGCGTACCTCTGATCAGAGTAAAACTATTCGAATAGCCGTGCCCGCGGTTATGGGCGATCAACCAGATTCACCGTGATTAGTCTCACATGTTTAATTATTTTGACTTAATGAACTGGTGTAGTTCAGGTGGAATGGTTGGGCCTATTCAACGTGGTTGTAGCGTTGTTCAGTGGAGATTTAATATTGCTTTAATTAAACAAATGTTTTACTGTTTTAAAATGTAAAGGTTTTCAACCGCTTTTCTGCAAATAGCCATAAGCCTCCCTTTGTCTCCCCTATGCACGTTTGCATCGTTGGTGTGGCTTGTTGAGTACAGTGGTTGTACTCAATCTTGCTATTTTTTCCCTTTTTCAGAAATGTAGTGCTCCTGAACCGAAGATGAAGTTAGAGGACCAAGGCTCAGACCCCAGTTGAGTTTGCCTGTGGAGTGGAGCTGAAGCCCGCTAGGATCGCCTTTTTCCGCTGCTGCTTTCTTTTCGGTGTGAGGACTAAGTGCCTTTGTTGTAAGTATTTATCGTTTTATTTACGTTTGGATCTGTTTATTGATTTGTCGTTTTGTGTACCCTGGTTGATGCCTGGACAGGGACTTAATACACAAAATGGTCTGGAAATTTGGAAAAATTTCCGGGCGTGACATTCTTCCTCTCCCTCTTCTCCCACCTCCCATATCTCCTTTTCTCCATGGGATCCTCCAGCGGGGTAGGGGGACTCGAGGCCCCATAACAGCCACGCTGGGATCCGCCCCTATGAGCTACAATGGCTGGCCATGGATTGGGTCGCTAGTGTGCACCATGGCCATCGCCATCGCTACGCTGCTCAGGAGAGATGAGTCGAGGTGGCCGCCGCGTAGCTCCTTTCCCGTCGGCCACCATCCTTCTCCCACCGTGCACCATTCTTCACCACATCGGTTGTCACCCTGAAGAAGAGAGGAGAGAGAGGGAGAGAAAGGAGGATTTTACTAAAGCAGATGATTTGAACCATTGTGTCTAGAAATAGAGGGCTTAGGTTATCTGTAGTTACTATTAGAGCAAGTTAGATCTATAAGTTAACACATCATTTACGGAAAAATAGTATACCCATCCAATAACTATAAATAAATATATGCTACATAGTTAATACCTAGCTAACCTCTCACACACACATATGTAATTATGTAGCCAACTTTTCTTCTTCATCCTCTCCTCTTTCCCTCACTTAAGCATAATACATGACATGACAATTTTTATAGCTCGTTTTTTTCTCTTTTATCTTCTTCCTTCTACATTTATGATGTAGTAATAACTTTTATGTCCTCGTACTCACTCCTACGCGGCGTACAAGGTCACGGTTGCATCTACATTAGACCTTGTCGGTGACATGGGACCGGGGGTATCGAGACCAAAGGGAAGGGCGGCCACAAGGATCTACGTGGCCCGTTCCTCCGGAGGGGTCGGGCCCGAGGGTGACGTGGCGGCTGCCCTCCCGATTTCCCCCCGGGGTCGGACCGCTCCCGTTTCTGCCCCGAGGCCTGGGGCGCTCCGACCCCCTGTGGCTTTGGTGCCACGTGCGCAGGTTAGGTGAGCACGGCGGAGCTCACCTAACCACATTTATAGCGGTTCAGACGGGCGCACTACGTCGCATTTAATGTGGCGTGGCGCGTGCATATCCGGTCCGTGACCAGTCACGGTGAATGACCGGTCGCAGACCGGTCAGATCGCGGGTTAGGTGGTGCCAGGATGCCTGTGCACCGCACGCGCGCCAGCCGGCCTGCTGCACGCCTCGCCTCGTCCCATCAGAATGATGAGAGCCTTCTATCTCTTGTCTCTCAGCCGGAGTTGGTACCCCAGCTCCGGTCAGATATTTCCCGTTCCCAATGAGAGTGGGACACAGAAGTCATCCGCCATTTAATGAAGGCTGAAATGGGCGTCCCCCGGATGGGTCGGCTGACCGAGCGAAGGCGTGCTGCGGCGTCTATCAGAGGCTGCTTCCGGCGGTAGGATAGCCCTAAATGTAAAAGAATGTTTTCTTTCTTAGGCAGCTCGTGGCCCATGTGGTAGCCCCTTGCCATATAAAAGGAGGCCCAGGCCTAGGAGAGAAGGAGGACAGACTCTCTGGGGACTCTCTGAACTATCTGGAGACTCTCTGTGGGCTGGACTTTCTCTCTGGATTCCACCATACTCTCAGATCTACCAGAACACAGGAGTAGGGTATTACGCTCCTTAGCGGCCCGAACCTGTCTAAATCGCCTGCGTTCACGCGTTTTTCTCACTGAGATCCCACAGATCAGGGGCGAAGAATTTCACCTTGCGCCCCCGGCCGAACCGGCAAAGGGGGACCTGCACGGTCTCCCGGTGAGGAGCTTCACGCTCCGTCATCTGGCGCGCCAGGTAGGGGGAAGAAAAGGTCGGCCCGTTTCGACGACGAGGGTCACGTCCTCGCCGTCGAGGGCGCTTCGCGGGCCCCCCGAAAGGGGAGGCCCGTGGGCGACAAAAAGGAGGCCGGCGCTCCCGGCAGAGAGCGCCCGACCGGCAGGTGGTGCACTGTGCATAACACCTCCCTCCACGACCTCGCCAACTGCCGCGCAGTCAAAAACTTGGCCGAGCGAACGAGGAAGTGGGAGGAAGAGAAGAGGCAGGAACGCTGTGAGGGCAAGGCCCCGGCGACTTCCACCGGCAACTGGCGAGGTGAGGCCAAGCAGAAGGCCCCCGCTGAGGACGTCGACGATGGCGATGATGACCTGGGCTTTCAGGAGCCCGAGGCCACCGTCGCCACCGTTGATGGGGGAGCGTGCACTCACGCTTCTCGCCGAAGCCTCAAGGCCATGAAGCGAGAGCTTTTGGCCGCAGTCCCAACCCATGAGGCGACGCAGTGGGCGCGTTGATCGGAGGTCACCCTTACCTTTGACCGGACCGACCACCCGCCATGCATTGCCCGGGGAGGACAGATTGCGATGGTGGTCTCTCCCACCGTCTGCAACGTGAAGTTGAGGCGCGTCCTGATAGACGGTGCCGCAGCTCTCAATATCCTCTCCCCCGTGGCTTTTGATGTCATCAAGGCCCCGGGGATGGAGCTCCGGCCATCCCAGCCAATCATCGGCTTGACGCCGGGGCACACCTGGCCGCTAGGTCACATCGACCTCCCGGTCACCTTCGGTGGCCCCACTAACTTCCGCACCAAGCGGGTGGACTTCGATGTGGCAGACCTCAATCTGCCCTACAACGCAGTCCTGGGAAGGCCCGTGTTGGTGAAGTTCTTGACGGCCACCGACTATGCCTACCTCCAGATGAAGATACCGGGCCCAGTGGCCCCATCACCGTCCACGACAACCTCAAAGTCGCGCTTGCTTGTATGGAGCAGCGCGCGGACCGCCTCAACGCGGTGTCCAAGCCCGCGGGCGGCGACGAGAGGCCCGACGCCTCCACCTCGCCCGCCCTGAGGCAGCGGATGGCCTCAGGCGACGAGGTCCCGGTGAAGGAGGTCGCCCTGGGCGACGGCCCGTCCAAGACCACCCAGATTGGTGGTCTCTTGGACGACAAATAGGAAGACATGCTCATCTCCTTCCTGCGGGCAAACGCTGACGTCTTCGCGTGGAGACCGGCGGACATGCCCGGGGTCCCCAGGGAGGTGATTGAGCACCGTCTCGCCGTGCGACCGGACGCAAGGCCCGTCCGACAGAAGGTGCGGCGGCAGGCCCCGGAGCGCCAAGCCTTGATCCGTGAAGAGGTGGCTCGGCTTCTGGAGGCCGGATTCATCCGTGAGGTCATCCATCCGGAGTGGCTCGCGAACCCGGTCGTCGTCCCCAAGGCGAACGGCAAGCTCCGAATGTGCATCGACTACACCGACCTCAACAAGGCATGTCCTAAGGACCCTTATCTCCTACCACGCATAGATCAAATTGACGACTCCACCGCGGGGTGCGACCTTTTGTGTTTTCTAGATGCATACTCAGGATATCATCAGATTCGCATGGCTAGGGAGGATGAGGAAAAAACTGCATTCATTACCCCTATAGGGACTTATTGTTATACAACCATACCTCTTTCATGGTCGTTTGCCGTCTGGAGGCTGGATATCCTGGGTCCCTTCAAGAAGGCCCCGGGCGGGTTCGAGTATCTGTATGTCGCAATCGACAAGTTCACTAAGTGGCCTGAGGCTTATCCGGTCATCAAGATCGACAAGCACTCGGCGCTAAAATTCATAAAGGGCATCATTGCTCGGTTCGGGGTGCCTAACCGTATCATTACGGACAACGGCACCCAGTTCACCAGTGAGCTTTTCGGCGACTACTGCGAAGACATGGGCATCAAGCTCTATTTCGCCTCACCCGCCCACCCCAGAAGCAACGGCCAGGTGGAGCGCGCCAACGCGGAAATCTTCAAGGGCCTTAAGACCAAGACCTTCAACATCCTCAAGAAGCATGGCGACTCGTGGATCGAGGAGCTGCCAACGGTGCTCTGGGCGAACCGAACCACCCCAAGCCGAGCGACAGGGGAAACGCCTTTCTTCCTCGTCTACGGCGCGGAGGCGGTCCTCCCATCCGAGCTCACCCTGAGGTCCCCTCAGGCCACCATGTATTGCGAGGCTGACCAAGATCAGCTTCGCCGAGACGACCTCGACTACCTGAAAGAGCGAAGATGGCCATGGGCGACGGCCTAAAACTGCCTAACCCGTGGAACATCGAGTATCTTTGTCGCTTCTACCCATAAGGGGGTCGGGTATCGTACCTCGGGCTCAGGCCAACCCCGCGTCCCCCTCGGGCATGCAGGGTTGGCCGGGGCTCCCACATGCACATACTTGTTTAATTTTCTCCTAGCATTTCAATAACAAGCATTTTCAATTTCCTAAGGACTGCGCCTATGTTATCGTTTCCCTTTGAAAAGTCTTGACTTGAGTCAGTCTGCTCGTGCTCGTCCTTGCCCTCGGCAGCCCGGGTCGTCTAAACCGCCAAACGGGGCCCAAAACCGAGCCGTGCCCCGGGGCACGGTGAACTCCGGGGGGGAATCGGCAAAGGCCCACAATCGAGTCCTCCATAACCCTCGGTCACCGCGCTACCGACCTGGCCAGTCTCGACATGCGGATCTCCCCAAGGCACTAGCTCCGACCCGCGCCGCTTGAGGCTGGGGCCCGAGCACGAGCCCTCGCTCAAGCCAAAGATGCAAAGGGATCGCGACACAGACCATCCTTATCACGCGCATATAGCAAGCATAACTAATATAGAAGTTAAAATCTTGTTTGATTGCAGATAAGATGAAGTCAGATATACAAGCATTGGCCCAAAGGCCTCAGAAGATGAAGGAATCAAAGATTAAGATACGCGGGGGCCCGGGGGCTCACTCCGACGCACCTGGGTCGCCGGCCTCGCCGTCGCTGTCGTCGTCGGCACCATCGTCGCCGTCCTCCTCCTCGTCGGAGTCGAGAGTGAAGACGAGCCGAGGGGCCGTGCCCTCGAAGCCGAGGACGATTTGATCGGTGGCATCCCGGACTTGGGCGCGCGCGTTGGCCTCGGTTCCGGGGGGGAATTCTTCCAGCGCCGTCCACGGGGAGAAGTCGGGGTCCCGGGCTTGGTAGCTCGCCAGCACGAGCTCCACCGCCCCCCGGGCAAGGTCCCTTGAGGAAGACTTAATCATCTCCTCGATCTCCTCGGGGAGCCTTGCAAGGTCCCCGGCCATCTCTGAGAGGCGCTGGGCGAGGCCCCCCCGGTTGGCGGCATACTTTGCGTACCGCCCGCTCCAGATGCCCGCCTGACGCCCGGCGCGGTCGAGGCGGGACACGGCGTCCCGAAGCATGCCGGGCCCCACCTCGTTCGACAGCCGGAGGGCCTCAACCTCCCCGGCGGACGAGTCCAGGGCGCCCTGTAGCTCGGCGATGGTGTCCTCGGCGACTGTGAGGCGGGCGTCCAGATCACCATGGCCTGCGGCCGCCCCGCCACTGCGCGCCCACGCGTCCAGCTCCCTTGCCCGCGCCTCGAGTTTGGAGGCCCGCTGGTTCAGCGCGTCCCTCTCGGCGCGGGGGCTTTCCAGATTACGGCGCGCCTACTCCTCCCGCGCCGCCTCGCCGAGGAGCAGGCTGTCCGCCAGCCGCTGCGCCGTGGCCTCGGCCTCCTCGAGGGCTCACCCCCGCTCGGCGAGCGTGTCTTCGTGGAGGCGGAGTGCGGACTCCTGCTCGGCGGAGGCAGCCTCGTGCGCCGCCAGTGTCGCCTCCCGTGTAGCGGCGGCGGTCTCGCGTGCCGCCAGCGCCGCCTCCTTCGTGTCCAGGGCGCGGACGTGCTCCTCTAGTGCCTCCAGCTCCCAGGCGCAGAGGTCAAGAGCCTCGGCCCGCCGGTGCACGGCGGCCTCTTGCATGAGTAGGCGCGAGGCCCGGCCCCCGAGCATGGCGAAGCGCTCCTCCAGCGCCATAGTCTGGGCCTCTAGGGCCTCCTCGTGCTGGCGGATCGCCTCCTCGATCTCCACCGCCCACCGCTCCCGGGCAGCGGCGGCGTCAAGAACTCCGAGGGTGGCGTCGAGCTTCTCCTTCAGCTCCGCCATCCGGCTCTCGTATTGGAGACAGAAGTCGTCCCACGCCCCGTCGAGCACGGCGGTGGCGATGAGGGCTGTCTCCCGCTCCTCCTCCACTTCCCGGGTGATTTCCGCCAGGGTCCTGCGGCGAGCCTCGAGCTGCGAGGTGTGCAGGCTGTGCGCCTTACGGCCGGCCTCCACCATGGCCTCCACGGAGCGCCGTCCCTCCTCGACGCGCGCCCACGCCGCGTCGATTTCTGCCCGCTTTGCCTGTAGGGCCTGCATTTGGGCGCTTAGCCCGTCCAGCACCGTGCTGTTGGCCGTAGCCAAGGCCTGGAGGAGGGGCTCCGCGCTTAGCGGGGTGGCGGAAGAAAAGGGGGAAGGCCACCTCTGTGGTGGTGAAACCCGGCTCGACTCGCCGGTCGGTGTGTTGGCCTCGGGGGCCTTTCCCGAGGCCTGCTCATCCGTAGCGCCGCCTGGGGCGTCGGGCCTTGGGTGCGCCCCCTCGGCGTCATCACGGGCCGCCTCGGTGGCGACCTCCGCCTCAGGCGCAATCGGGTCGGGGACCTAGGTGGCAGCCTTGGCCGCCGGTGCCTCGTACGCACGCGTCGCCTCTGCCTCCCAGGCAACCTCCTCAGCCCGGCGGACTCTGGCCGCCTCCCGAGCAGCCTCCTCGGCCTAGCGGACTCGGGCCACCTTTCGAGCAGCCTCTTGAGCTACCCGTAGGCGGCCTGCGGCTTCCTGCAGGTCGGCCTCCCGCCTCTGAGCCTCTGCGCTCGCCGCCTCCCCGGCCTCGTTGCCCGTGGGCCGGCCGGCCTTGGAGTGACGCGTGGGGCAGGACGGGATCTTGCTGAGGCAGACGAAAAATATGGAACAGAAAGAGGTAAATAAAAATAAGCCCTGGGGGTTTGGGAATGAGAGTGTGGCCGCTGTGGGTGAGAGGTCGAACCTGCGGGGTGGCCGGCTGAACGACCACTTTGGGGGCGTGATGAGGCTCCCCCTGCACGGCTCGGTCTCCCCTATCTTGCGGAGCTGCTTCTTCTTCTGCTCCCCCTCGGGCTGGGGCGTCGGTGCGGCGTCCTCCGGGCGCCTGCCGCTAACGTGCTTCGCCCCGCCCCCTCGGGGAGAAGATGGAGGAGGGGTCGCCTCCTGCTTCCTCTTCCCCTTGGCGTCGACAGGGCGGCTGCCCCCCGAACCCCCGTCGTGGGGCCTCGAAGCGTGGCCCCCTCCGGGGGTAGATAGGTCCCCTCCGCGGCTGCCGCCCGCGCCATCATGGCCTCGGGGGGCCCGATCCCCCGACGCCCCAACCGTCCGCATGATGGCTAGGATGTTGGCGCACTCCGGGTCGCTGCAGAGGGGAAGGATCCCCCGAGGGATGAGGGATGACTCCACGGAGCTAAGGTTTAGCACCCGTTGGACCACCATCCTGAAGTCCTCGGGGTCCCAATCCCACTTACGCCCCTGGTGGGTCCTCAGGGGGTCCTCGCTCCCGGCGTACTCCCAGGCGCCTCGGGCGCGTCGCCGAAGCGGCGCGATCCGGCGGTGGAGGTAATCGCCGAACACCATGGCCCCCGTGAGCCCTTGGGCTCGCAGGCCCGCCAGGCGGTCCAGGACGGCGTCGTAGCCGTCCCCCAAATCCACCGTCGCCCGCCAGCTTGGCGCCTGCGCTGAGGGCTGGCTCGGGAGTCGGAGGCGCGCTTCGTCGGGGAGGGGGTGTAGAACCAGTCGCTCTACCAGTCGTCCCACTTCTTGCGAAGGACGCACGGGATGTAGCGGTTCAACACCTGCCCCCGCGGCTGGAAGTAGCAGCCATCGACCACCATCGGCGGCGATACCGGCTGCACGGTGAAGAACCACCGAAACAGCCGAAGGGATGGGCGCACCCCAATGAACATCTCGCACAGGTGTGCGAAGATGGCCAGCGTCATCACCGTATTGGGGGTGAGGTGCGCCATCTGGAGGCCGTAGAACTCCAGTACGGCCATGAAGAATGTGGAGAACAGCGGGATCAAGCCCGCCATGGCGAAGGAGAGGAAGGAGACGGACCGCTCTGGGTAGTGCGGCGCCGGGCGTCCTTCGCCCAGCGCGACCAGCTCCCGGGTGGCAGATTCCGGCATGAACCGGCGTGGTAGCCCAGCCTGCCTCTCGCTGGTGATGCGGGAAGGCGGCAGCACGCTGCCGTCAAGCGGCACGGAGCTCCGCGTCATGGCGCCGGCGGAGGGGGAGCTTGAGGACGAGAGCGCGTGGCGAGAGGAAGGCGAGAGAAACAAGAGAGCTAGAGCACGGATGGCAAAGGCAAGGAAAAAGTGGCAAGAGGAAGGAAACGAATCCCTTCCTCGGCGCCCTTTATGCCCTTGCCTCCGCCGCGCTCGGCTCCTCGTTCCCCGCGCCCATCTCCTTGCCCCCTCGTTTCTCGCACCCACGCCTCCACTAACCCCACTCGCCCGATTACGGCGCACGTGTCAGTCGTGCGACCGTGGCGGTCAAGGAGGGGCAGATCGTGTGTGCATTAATCACACTCGGTTACCGCGAAAAGCGCCAATCATTACGTCCCCAGGCGAAATGGACCAACGTGTCCCGATCTACGCGCTGCCTCGAGTAATGTTGCGGTTACAAGGCGACCGCTCATTAATGTCGACTGGCATTCTTCACCGATATGCGCAGCTCACGACCGTAGGAGTCTTGCTCGCCTTTGGGGGCCGGTCCCACCTGTCACCAAGCCCGAGGGGTGGCGTCAAGCCTGGGTGCCCCCCCGAGTGTGGCCACCCGGGCGTGACGCCGGGGGCTATTGTCGGTGACATGGGACTGGGGGTATCGAGACCAAAGGGAATGGCGGCCACAGGGATCCACGTGGCCCATTCCCCCGGAGGGGTCGGGCCCGAGGGTGACGTGGCAGCTGCCCTCCCGGTTTCCTCCCGAGGTCGGGCCGCTCCCGTTTCTGCCCCGATGCCTGGGGCGCCCCGACCCCCTGTGGCTTTGGTGCCACGTGCGCAGGTTAGGTGAGCACAGTGGAGCTCACCTAACCACATTTATAGCGGTTCAGACGGGCGCACTACGTCGCATTTAATGCGGCGTGGCGCGTGCATATCCGGTCCGTGACCAGTCACGGTGAATGACCGGTCGCAGACCGGTCAGATTGCGGGTTAGGTGGTGCCAGGATGCCTGTGCACCGCACGCGCGCCAGGCGGCCTGCTGCACGCCTCGCCCCGTCCCATCAGAATGATGAGAGCCTTCTGTCTCTTGTCTCTCAGCCGGAGTTGGTACCCTAGCTCCGGTCAGATGTTTCCCATTCCCAATGTGAGCGGGACATAGAAGTCATCCGTCATTTAATGAAGGTTGAAATGGGCGTCCCCCGGATGGGTCGGCTGACCGAGCGAAGGCGTGCTGCGGCGTCTGTCAGAGGCTGCTTCCGGCGGTAGGATAGCCCTAAATGTAAAAGAATGTTTTCTTTCTTAGGCAGCTCGTGGCCCATGTGGTAGCCCCTTGCCATATAAAAGGAGGCCCAGGCCTAGGAGAGAAGGAGGACGGACTCTCTGGGGACTCTCTAAACTATCTGGAGACTCTCTGGGGGCTGGACTCTTTTTCTGGATTCCACCATACTTTCAGATCTACCAGAACACAGGAGTAGGGTATTACGCTCCTTAGCGGCCCGAACCTGTCTAAATCGCCTGCGTCCACGCGTTTTTCTCGCTGAGATCCCACAGATCAGGGGCGAAGAATTTCACCTTGCGCCCCCGGCCGAACCGGCAAAGGGGGACCTGCACGGTCTCCCGGTGAGGAGCTTTACGCTCCGTCAGACCTCTCGAATTTCAGCGCCCCCTTGTGCTACCCTTTCCCTCGATATTTTATACCCAAATGATCTATGAGTAGATCTTATCAACTTAGGCTGCGTTTGTTGCCCTGAGTTGGGAACGTTTTCTTCCGACACGAAAAACGGAGCACCTTATTAGCGCATGATTAATGAAGTATTAGCTTAAAAAATTTGAAAAATGGATTAATATAATTTTTTAAAGCAAATTTTCTATAAAATTTTTTTAAAAAAACATACCATTTAATAATTTAAAAAACATACGTGTAGAAAATAAGAGAGATGAGATAGAAAAAGAGAGAGAAGGACGCAGCCTTAATCCCATATCACTCTCCCAATAAGCAGGAGGCAGGCAAGAGATTAATGCAAATGCAATCACAAATTAGAAGCTAGTTCAGCTCAACGGCATGCCCTGCATGACACCATACTGACACTTAGGAGTGAGTGATTAATTAAGCTGGCTGGCTGTCTTCCTGCGGTCCATATCCAACTATCTGAAAGCGAATCCACACTATTATACACTGATTCATCTTTTCCACATCTCTCTTGTGTCAAAATGCCATCAGCCAATCTAAATATCTACTCTTTCTTTCTCTATTTTCCATTTTCCCTCTAATAAGTAAAGTAGTAGTTATAAACTACGCCACGTCACCACCTCTATCTCCTCTCTAATCACAGTGAGCGAAGCACACAGACTGGCGAAGCGGGCCCACAGGTCAGTGGGAGTGTTATTGTACGCGAGCTCAGCTGTATCCAGGGTAGCGGCGAGGGTGGGGCCCACGAGGCCATGTGCGGGGGGTGGGCCCCACCCCCCCGGCGCCGGCCTGCGAGGACAGGGGTCCCACGTGTCGGGCTCCCGTGCGTTTCGGTTCGGCGCGTTGGACGGCGTGGGACCGACAACCCTGCGCATGGGCCCCNCACCCCCCCCCGCCGTGCCACACGCCAACCAAAGCTGTCGGCCCCTCTCTGCCTTTCTTGTTTTGCGAATAGGCCCCTCGCTTTTCATGAATTTCATTCAGTTTTCACAGAATCACTGTCTGTACCCTGCCCCTCTCTCTCTCACTCTCAAGATGGTCAACATCTCTTCAAACTTTGGAACATGGTATTCTCAATCGAAAAAAGTATTACTACTCCACTACTCATATTTTGACCGGTTCCTGGTGGGAAAGCACCCTACTACATGTTCTTCTTGAATACTATTACCTCGGAGGAAGAACAAATTTGAAATAAAATGATTTTCTTAACTTTAACATTCAGGCTAGGTGGATATGATTTTGTGTGAACCACCTAATCATAAATACACAAAAATTACATCGTTGCAATTTACAGTGCTCCAGAAATAACAGCTGGATCAGCCATGTTCAATCGACTATTTATATTAGAAGTAGTATTGAGCAACCAAAGTACCCATACTAGTAAAGGAAAAAATATCATCTATTTCCTATTTCAAATATTGTTTTCTCGATTTTTTTTCTCTCTATGTAAACACTTTTTTGGCGGTTGTATATATTTTTTCTATATGTTTTGTGCTTATCAAAGTAAATGCTACTCTTCTTAGGGTGAGTTCAGAAGTGAGGTTTGTTTCGGTTAATATCTCATTTACCGTGAGCATATTTTTTAAACCGCTAAACGATATGTTTTATGAAAAAAAAATTTATACATTTTTTTTAAAAATAAATAAATTAAAATTTAAAGTTTATAATAATCACAACTTAATTAATTATACGTTAATTGCTCGTCTCGTTTCCACGTCACTAATGAGTTTGGCTCCAACTCCTCCCTCGAACTTAGCCTTACAAACAAAATACATGTATTACCGCAAATGAAGGGCATAAGACTATTTCAGTTTTTATATAGAAATCTAAAATAACATAGTGAGTTTTAGTAATTCTTACTATCTCCGTCCCATATTAATTGAATTTCTAAAAAAATAAGAATAAATTAAGAGTATAGACAAATAACAACAATAACCCTATTTAATAAACACACTACATGCACATACTTCATATATAAAACTTGATTAAAATGAAGATGGAGACAATTAAGCCACATAGGATGAAAGAAAAGGAGATAAAAAAGACAACATATTTTGATGTAATTAATTTATTGGGCTTCACATTAGTAGAAATATAATTTTTATGAGATAAAGGTTAAAGAGTAAATTCAATTAATATGAAACGAAAGTACTAAATTAAAGATAATAGTTTCGAACTACTACTACACCAATAAAAAACATGAGAAAGATAACAACAATAAACGAATGATCCAACAAAGGTGTACTCCAATTAAATATGGACTCCATGGACCACTCATGAGAGGAGAAAACAAGTGTAAAAACAAGAAGAAAACATCGTGGAAGTTTCTAGCCAGGGCCAAGGCAGGCTGCAGGAAGGGGTCTTGGATGGAGATATCCGAAAAATTTAGGGTGCAATCTGTAAAAAGGAGTTTCCATTCTTTAATTTCTCGTTGAAAAATTTCCGTAATCTTAGCTTCTTCCTGCTTCCTCTCTCTCTCTCTCTTTTCTCTTCTCTTCTCCTCCCACTGAGATCCCTCTCCCCGCCATCGCCATGGCTCCCCCGCCGCCGCCACCGCCGCTGGAGGAAGAGACGAGACACTAGAATCGACGGTTCTTGACCGAGTTCGCGGCCGATCCGGGTCCGTATTTCCCTCCGCCCTATTCTCTCTCTCGATGTGATCTTCTCATACTTCTGGTTGTAGTCTTGTAGATTACTGATTCTTCTTCATTTGTCCGGAAAGAATGTTCTTTTCGTGCTTGCGGGCTGCGGTGCCTTGAGAAAAGAGGATTTTTTGTTGTTTACTCATCTTCTTCTTTGTGTGTGGATTCTAGGCTTGGATTTGCCGCTGGAAAGGAAGGAGTTTTGGGGCTAATTGAGTGAAAGGCGGTGAGGGAGAAGATGGCCTCGGAAATGGTTAAGGCGGCGACGAGTGAGAAGCTCAAGGAGATGGATTGGGCCAAGAACATCGAAATCTGCGAGCTCGTCGCTCAGGATCCTGGGTATTCTCTCGATTCCCCGCGTGCATAGTGCCTCTTGACTAGGTTTTCATTTCGAGATTTCTAGTTATCCCGTTTAGCATTGCAAGTTTGCTAGTTGAGGTTTTGGTTGTTTAATCCCTAGTATGCAATAGTAGTTTTTTTTCCATTGATATTTTAGTGTAAAGATGGATTTGTACTGAAGGAGCTATCAATCATTCATTGCCAGTTGGCCTCAATATTTCCTTTAGACAAGTTATGGCTCATGGTTTGCCATATGGAAAGAGTGCTTTTATGTCCTTGAATGGCCTATTTATGTTTATCAACCTGTTACTGTCACCAGGAAAGCGAAGGATGTGATCAAGCCGATAAAGAAGTATTTAGGTAGCAGGAGCAAGAATACTCAACTTTATGCTGTTATGGTAAGTTATATTTTGCAGAATAAGCTTCCTTTATGCTCTGGCTCCCGGATTAGATTAGTTCACAGAGACATTTTCGTTAAGAACTTGTAAGGGATTAGATGCCCCGTTTATGCACACAACCTACGCTTTCTGTTCCTAATACCCTGTTGGAAATCACCCTCCAACCCTTGCTTTTCTTTAGAAGGGATCATAGAAGTAGTTCAAGATGTCTGCTTGGCTGTGGTGCTAATTCTGCTGCGCTTTATGCATTACGCCTACATTTTTGATCTCTTAGTCTTAGGTCATATTTGGTATGTTGGTACAAACTATTATCATCCTTGTATCACTACAAGTAATAACCTGTCTTCCATAGGGAGTCTTATTAAATTCATAATTGTGTGAATATCTATATCTTTTTTGTTACCATACATTTAATCTTTATTTATTGTGCCATTTGTTATAGCTGTTAGAAATGCTGATGAATAACTGCGGAGAGCCTATCCACAAGCAGGTCATTGATAACGGTCTTCTCCCGATACTTGTGAAGATTGTGAAGAAAAAGGTGACTTGTTCTCTTTTCTTTTTCCCTAGAAGTTGGAGGAAGGTTGTTGAGATGTTGACGTAACATACTATCTGCATTTCAGACAGAATTACCAGTTCGTGAAAAAATATTTCTTTTGCTGGATGCGACCCAAACATCCCTTGGAGGAGCTAAAGGGAAATTCCCTCAGTACTATGGGGCATATTATGAGTTGGTGGTATGTATTATATTTTAATATTTTATCTTCATTCAATACTGTGTTGAAAATTTGGACAGCACTAAGTGAATCTGTATGGTCTATGGTTTTTCTTTAATATAATCTTTTGTCACACAAAAAATACATCCATATGCTCTTCTTAATCAATTGATCACCCGAGAGAATCGTGAGGTCTTGTGTAGTGGTAGTTATTGATCGCCACATGATTTATGATTTGACCACCTCCGCAACACTGATAGGTTTATCAATTCTTGGCATATTGCTTTAGTGTTATCTTTAAACAGGAAATATCTATCTTTTTGTATACACCTGAAGTGATTATTGTCTTCTCTTTCATAGTCTGCTGGTGTTCAGTTTTCGAATCGCCCAAATGTTGTTGTTACACAAGCACAAGCCCCAGTCCCGGTCCCAGAACCAACAATTGAACAAAATAATAACAGTTTATCTAGGAGATTGGATGAAGGCCAGAAGGAAGTGCATGCACAGCCTGTTTCTGAGTCAAGGTATTTTCTGGTTTCTACTTTAATTTTGATATTATGTTGTATGTATATGAAGCTTGCATTTTGTTATTACAATCTCACAGTACTTACAATACTAGATCAAAATTTTCATGTGCAGCAATCGAAATCGATTATTCCTAGAGTAAGTTCTTTTCTGCTGAATAGTGAAACTGATAGTTGCATTAAAATACTTTGATCAAATGTTCCATGGCCAGAGCAAATTGTTCCTAGAACATCCAACATAATTATTCAACTCTTTTCTCACAGCTAATGATGAACTGACAGCTGCGACCCATGACCTGTTCTAATCGTCTCAATGTCATTTAAGCAACAGTGCTACAAGTTTACTGTGTACAAACATTGATGCTTTTGACATAACACTGTGGGTACTCAACTGGTGCTAACTCTGGTTTTAATATGTAAGACTCACATGTTGGTTTCTAGAATTGATGCGGCATTTTAGATTGAAATGTGTGTGTTTATAGCACTTATTAATTGCTATTAATTTTTTCTGTGTGCATCTTTGGTTGCTATGAACTATCCTTGTTGATGTACCATGGTAGGAGCAAATAGCATGGTGCTGATAGGAGAAATGGATGGTTCTCAAATGGAATATCCAGGATCTAAATACTTGTTTCTGCATGATAGCATTCCACATTTAGTAAATTAATAGCATGCCTTGTCCATAGGGTGTTATGACTAACATGTATGTATTTTCTGTTGTCTATTAAAACTAATAGAGAATATAATAGTTTGATGATGTCACGATTGTGATGATTGTTACCTTTTTGTGCTAACCATTCAACTACCTTTTGGCTTTTCAATCGTTTTTACAGTGCACTTTGGTTTATATTGCAGTATAATTCGGAAAGCTTCTAGTGTCATGGAAGTTCTAAAGGACGTGCTTAATTCCATGGATCCTAGACACCCTGAGGTATAGATATGGTGGCGTGCATCCTCATTTGTATGATCGATGGTTTCTTTTTCATTTCTTGATTGTTGTTTGTAGATTTGCCTTTTTGCTTTCGTATACCTCCTCTGGGGAAAATAACTTTGAGAGGCACTTTATTTTTCTCAAGCACTGTGAACTCTTACACGGTTACATCTGCAACTGTATTTTTTGTAGGGAGCAACTGATGAGTTTGTGTTGGATCTCGTGGAGCAATGTACATTTCAAAAACAGCGAATAATGCATCTAGTTATGACATCAAGGTAAGTGTCCAATGTTTGGTGCTCTTCAATATCTTTTGACTTTGCTCCTTCAGTCCGTGATATGTTTATAAGCAGCTATTTTTACATTGACATATGAGTTGCTATCCTTTGTTGCTAGGGATGAAGTGGTGGTATCACAAGCAATAGAACTGAACGAAGAGCTTCACAAGGTCCTTGTACGGCATGATGCGTTGCTTTCAGTTCAGCCAACTACAACAGTAGCTTCTACTCTCAAGGAGGAAGAGGAAGAAGATGCCGAAAGCCTTTACCGGAGGTATGTGTATTCATTCTTTATTTCTTCAGTGGTGGAAGGTGGCCGATTACTAAATTTTCCTCACCAACACAGGCTTCGAAAGGGTAAAGCATTATCAGAAGATTATACAGACGACTCCATACCATCATTTCGATCTATACCTGAAGACAAGATGCGCCGCCCACTCACCATCGAGCCATGCAACACTGATAAGAAACTGGGGGCACTGAATATTCGCTCGCCAGATCCTGAGGCGAGGCCTGAAGCCGTGCTGATTCCACCACCGCCTGCCAAGCATGCTGAGAGGGAGAGGTTCTTCCGGGAGAAGAGCATGGATGCCAACTTGCTGGGCCATCTTAGGGGCCTATCATTGCACAGCCGGGACGGCAGTAGCTCGTGTAGTGGCAGCACAGATTATGGAGACTGAGGTGTAGGTATATGCGGTACATAAAGGATTAATTTTTGTTCTTCAGGATGATATTCTGCTTGCCCGGCAATTGATGTTGAGAGAGGCAGCCTCAGCCTCATCGTCGTCGTCTTCTCGCTGACCATTGTACACTTGGTTTTCTAATTCTTTTACAATTCTTCCCCCTTCCGCTTACCCGACATTATTGGAAAGTTGAACAATGCTGTGTTGTGAGCTTTCAGTTCTATAGAGATGATTGTGTGGCAAGCTGTGTGAGTGACCATCTGCATTGGTTTTACTTTACTTTCATCTCCTTATGGCTTTCTGATGTGTAGTACTGTAATAGTGTTGTGGGTTTTGCTTGTGTCAGAAGCGTGCCATTCAGCTTTTAGCCAGCAGATAGATGGATCAGTTGAGCCCCATGATCATGGTGTGTTGTTGTGGGTCACTCTACTCACTAGCATTGGAAAAGATTATGCCCATGACTATACGTCCCGTTTCGATACTACACAACCGGATTGGATAAAGATAAAAGATATTCGTGCCACGTTTTTCAAACTGCTAAACGATGTCTAAAATATTAGATAAATTCATTTTTTAAGTTTGTAATAATTAAAACTTAATTAATTAGACGTTAAAATCATCTCATTTTACGTGAATACTTAATCTTCGTTTTAGGAGATTCGAACAGCAACAGGTGGCACCTTTCTGGCAAGACCAAAGATCCACTAGTACCCTGGAGTAAGTATCTTTGAGACAACCTTGAATGGTATTTGACTCTACCTGCTAGTGGAGTGGATCTGGCAGATTACTGGTACTATTATTTTATGTTCAAGTGGGTATGCATTCTTTGGAAGACATACACTTTAATGTTTTTAAGAATGTTTATTATTATTATTATTATTTTTGTGGTTACATGGAGTAGCATATAGGAGCAAAAAATTGTGTTGAACTGTTTGTAGAATTTGTGTAGCAAGGGAAATGATCGATTTGACACTAGAAAATCGATCATCAGGACTCACTATTTCATTCATTACATCTAAAGCTATTCTTATCAAAGCGACAGGTTTACACGATGTCAAAGCATGTAAACGTTCGAACTGGGCAAATCCCTGTGTAAATTCCTTGTGAATTCTCGTGTAAAATTCTGATTCCTATCAAAATATAAACACAAAAGCATTGCTCTGAATAATTTATTTATTTTCCTACTTACAGTATAACACGGAAACTAAAAATTTTCGGGTATTATCTCTTCTTATTATATACTAGTTATTAAAAGCAGAGTCGTCCGTCTGATCGTCCAAACACACTCTCCCAGTCCCAACCTATCCCTAACTATATGGGCCTCGTACGTAGTTTTGGGCCGTAAACCAAAATTATAGGCCCGTAATTTCTTTCAATTATGGGCCAATACTTAGATGGGCCGAATATCGTAGAAAAATAAAGAAAAAGGCCCACAAACGCAGCTTCAGTGCAGCCTGCGCCGTCGTCGTCGTCGTCGTCCTCCTTTCCTCTCTTCTCGCAACCCTTCCTCCTCTCGCTCGCTCGATCGCCGGAGGCGATGACGGCGGAGGCGGACGACCCGACGGCGGCGGAGACGCTCGAGAAGTTCCGCCTCTACGAGACGCGCGCGGTAAGCCCCCCCACTCACTGCCTCTATATCTCTATCTATCTAGTATGAGGATGAGGAGGAGGAGGAGGAATCACTTGATCGAGTGGGGGGGAACCCTGGATTTGCAGAGGTTCTACCTGATCGGGACGTCGCGGGAGAAGCGGTGGTTCCAGGTTCTCAAGATCGACCGCTCCGAGCGCTCCGAGCTCAACATCAGCGAGGACCCCGTCTGGTACTCCCAGCAGGAGGTCAAGAACCTCCTCCAGCGCATCTCCGAGGGGAACCGCTCCACCGGCGGCCTCACCTTCGTCACCAAGGCCTACGGCATCGCTGGTACTTGGATTTTGCCGGGGCTCCCTCTATTTGTCGGAAATTTAATTAAATTTGGTCGTCGCATGCATGCGGCAGTACATCATCCTATTCATCGTTATTCATTTCATGAATTTCTGGATAGTTTTGTTCCAATTGGATTATCCTAGCTAGGAAGATTGCGTACTTAATATGCCATAGTGAATATTTTCGCTTACGAAGAAGAGGCGGAAAATTGCAAATGCCCTTATTGTCTCCTGTGTCAGTAATTTAGTGGTTCTTACTGTAAATCTGCAATGCCAGTAGCTATCTATTCACCCAACCAGATGTCGGAAGTGGTTCCGAACAGAAATGAATTGATAAAAAATGATGTAAATGGGAGATAATTTAGTTACCCTATATTTCTTGTTATTCATCTTGTCGAATTCAGAAGACCCAGTTCCTCTTTCCATCGTTCCTCAAGGTATTTCTTTTTGTTTCTTCTGTTATGTAGGTTGCATCAAGTTCTTGGAGTCATATTATCTGATTTTGGTCACCAAGCGCCGCCAAATTGGTTGCATTTGTGGGCATCCTATATACTGTATAGATGAGAGCCAGATGATAACCATTCCACACTCATTTGTGCAGACAGATGTTGCAACCTCTAAGAATGAGCTAAGGTGATTCTTCCTTTGCCTTCTTTAACGTTTCTTTGTTCATTCATTTCCTCATCTTTTCTATGCTCTTGTACAGTTTCAACTTGTGGGTACTTGTATATATTTATTTAACTTAAGGAAGTATTAACAGGTACAAGAAACTTTTGGCTAGTGTTGATCTCACCAAGGACTTCTTCTATAGCTACACATACCCCATTATGCGGAGCCTGCAGCAGAATGTTACTTCTGCAGGGATGAAGGAAATGCCTTATGAAAATTTATTTGTCTGGAATACTTTCCTGACAGAGCCGATTCGGTCAAGGTGCCGCAATACTCTCTGGACAGTAGCGCTGGTCCATGGGCATTTCAAGCAGGTTATTATGTCTAACAAACAATCCACAATTTTTCTTATTTCTGGTGTATACCTTCTGCAAAACAGACAACTCATTCTATTTAGAGCTTTAGGTACTCCCTTGACCATTCCAAGAATGAGTTTGCTTCAAAATGCCTGGGAACTGGGATTTATCTGTAGAGTCATTCTAGTTATAATGTGGATACGAGATACCAAATACCTACTTCACATTTACCAGAGTAGATTGCATTCGAAATGAAAACACTTGGAGCTTTATCCGTAAAGTCCTACTAACTAATATTCCTACTTCTCATTTGTTGGAATAGGAGTAGAACACTAGGTGAGTTGTGATATAAGAAAAAAGGTACTACTATGATTTCAATTCCAAAGTTTATTTTCATCAGTTTTTTTAAAAAGAAAAATCCAACCCATAATAAGAAAGTAGTGCAACTACTATGATGTTGGACCAGGTCTTTGTTGTTGTCATCTGTCTGTTCCTTACTAACTGTAACTACTATTACTTGAAAAAAAAGGCTTTGGAAGTTGGAATTTGTTGCTTGGTTGATGACTGATGAGTGTTGATACTGTGGAGTACTTATATAGCTTATCTATATTTCTGTAACAATTATATTCCCAACTTTCATCTGACCTGTGCAAATATTCATAAATAAATGTGCTACAACTATTTTTGAAACTATGCGTACTACAAACTAGCATAATGTATTTTCCATTTGATTTTCCAGGTCAAGCTGTCAATATTTGGCAGGGAGTTAAACGTTGTTCTCATTTCTAGAAGATCCCGGCATTTTGCAGGGACACGGTAGGTTGTATATTCTTTAAGATTTCTGGAAGCCCTTCTATTTGACGTGTGCTCAGCTCAGTCCATTATGCATACTTACATCCTCGCCCATTGACCCTTTTTATTTGATTGCTGTTGACTAATGATAACTTGTGTAAGATTTTGTTTTGGTGAACTTTACTTTTAAATCAACGTTTGGTGCTCCTCTTCTATTCGTTTCCTCTACTTTGTGACTGAAACCAAGAAAAATATTGTCTATGCTTTGTTAGTAGTATCTTAGTTTTATTCAATTTGAAAATTTTACTACCTTTCCGATGATACCTGTAGGTATTTGAAAAGAGGTGTGAATGACCATGGAAAAGTTGCTAATGATGTTGAAACCGAGCAAATAGTCTTTGAAGAGGAAGCTGGTTCCTGGAAGGGAAGAATGAGTGCAGTAGTACAGATGCGGGGATCGATCCCTCTCTTTTGGTCGCAGGAGGCTGGCCGACTTAGTCCTAAGCCTGATATTATTGGTAAATAGATTGTTTTTTTAAAGAATATCTTATGACATCTAACATGAAACCAACTTACATAGTTTGATTGGAGAATATTCATAAATCAATTCTGTCAAAAAAAAATTCATATATCAAAACCAAATTTCTTATCTGATCATGCTTCTATTAGACCTGCATCTGCATGTCCAGCAAACACTCTGAATTTTAACTATTAGATGCTTGTTCAATCTCCTTTCTGATATGCTTCTAAAATATCGGAATACATAAAATTTCTTGAGAAATCTTAAATTTGTATGTTTCTGCAGTGCAGAGATATGATCCTACATATGAAGCAACTAAGTTACATTTTGATGATGTTGCTCAGCGCTATGGGCATCCTATCATAATACTTAATTTAACAAAGGTATGTGCTTTCTTCTCTGTTTTGGGATCTCAGTGTGAGTATTCTGTTGTCCTTCCTCCATATTAAATATGAGACTGATGAACTGAACTGAATAGTTGCTCATTGTACATTTTAATTGTTCCATTTTTCCTGAATAAGTCTCATTTGGTCATGATCAATTTGTGGAGGTACAGTGTTGTTTAATCAGTTGTTTCTACATCCAACCTATTGATTTTATGTTTCAATATATTGCTCAGCAAGTTCTTTTGTGCTATTTGTGTAGACTTTTGAGAAAAGGCCCCGAGAGATGATGCTCAGGCGTGAATATTTTAACGCTGTTGGATATCTTAATCAAAATGTCCCAGAGGAGAGGAAATTGAGATTCATCCACTGGGATTTCCATAAATTTGCAAAAAGGTTTACATTGGTTCTTGATAAATTCCAAATTTGCTTGAGTTAGCGTGCGTTCATATGCTAATGGTTCTCCATCTCTTTTTTCAGTAAGTCTGCAAATGTTCTGGGTGTTTTAGGAGGTGTTGCTAGTGAAGCACTGGATCTTACTGGATTTTACTACAGTGGAAAGCCAAAAGTTCAAAAAAAAAGGTCAACTCAGCTTAGTAGAACTACCACCGCAAGGTACTGATACCAATTTAATTTTTCATTAAGCTTACGAGTTCATGTAAAATAAATCTCACTCTCTATTTTTACCTGGGTGATTTGGATGGCCAAATATATAACAAAATTTGTATTCTTCCAAATTCTGGTTGGTTAATGCCCGGTCTGTCTGTTCTTTTGCCAATTGATAAAAATTGCATTAAATTCAAATTTGAAATATTAAAGATTGAGATCACCCTTCACTCCCCAATTGTTGCCAGTATTCTGGTCACTGTTTGGATTTTATCCTGGCATTCACACCCTGGTATCGTAGTTGTTGTAAAAGGGCCAACATCAGTAGCTCACAAGTCACAACCAGTAGTGTTAGCTATGCACAGTGCACCTTACAAGTGTTACGAATCCAGCAATTTGATGGTATTGCTGCATGGTCCAACTGTAGGTGCGTGGTAAGTTAGATTTTACATTGCTTATGTAAATTGAGTTGTGCAGTGGTGCTAATGTATAATTCTTATTGAGCCAAACATTCTTTTAACTAAAAGGGGAATCCAGAAAATAGTACCTCAATGTAATCCTTTTACACAGTAAGAACTGAAGTGTAAGCCTGCCACATGGGCTTAGGGTGTCAGATAATGCTATACTTGCTGTGGCGTTCAACTGTCCAAATTATGTTCAAAGTGTGCACATTTTGTGTTCAAAATCAATATGTTCTGAGCTGACAATATTTCCCACATTTCTTTTCATCACAGGGATGGTTCCATTGATATAAGAGCTAGTTCTGGAGACCTTTCAAGGCTTTCGAGTAATGCAGATTCACTTGGTCCCACTGCTTCTCAAGATATAAGAAAAGATGATAGCAAACAAGAGCTTCTTGGTGATGGTCCTTGTTATCAAACTGGAGTTCTTCGTACAAATTGTATGGATTGCCTGGATCGTACAAATGTTGCTCAGTATGCGTACGGCCTTGCTGCTTTGGGAAGGCAGCTTCATGCAATGGGAGCGACAAATGTTTCAAAAATCCACCCAGATAGCAGCATTGCTTCAGCTTTAATGGATTTGTACCAGAGCATGGGTGATGCACTTGCCCATCAGTATGGAGGCTCAGCAGCACATAACACAGTAAGTAAATTTTTGCCTCTTGTTTTCTTATTGCTTTAACATTAAGAGGATTAATGAAACATTTATAATGGTCATAAGGCCCTTATAGGAAACTTCCGTCTGGTAGTTCTGAGTTGATATAGTAAATACATACCCCTATTTGTAACTTTGGGATGAAGCACTGGCCAATCTTGCTGACCTTTTTCTCTTCTGTTTGCATCTACTAGTGCTCATGACCTTCCAATGAACTTAAGTTTAGTCTACTTGTTTCTTTTCAGGTTTTCCCTGAGAGGCAAGGGAAGTGGAAGGCTACAACTCAGTCTCGGGAGTTCCTCAAATCAATTAGACGGTATTACAGCAATGCCTATACCGATGGTGAGAAACAAGATGCCATAAATCTGTAAGTCTCTCATTTTGCCTTTACAATCATAAAGATCTTAAACCAGCAGGATGGTGGATTAGCTGTCAGGATATTTACTGCTGGTAAGCGAAATTTATTTACATCCACTGATGTTTCTTTTTCTTGATATACCAGATTTTTGGGTTATTTCCAACCTCAAGATGGAAAGCCTGCTCTCTGGGAGTTAGACACTGATTACTATCTTCATGTGACAACATATGGCGACGATCTTATATCTGATAGCTACCATATGACGTAAGTTGAAATTTGGTTCTATTCTTCAATTTCCACAATTATTTTTTGTTTCCTTGTGTGACCAGATGTAGCACTTGTTTTATGCCGTAAATTGTTATTTTTTATTCATGTTAACTGACAGCTCCTCAACTGGAAATAGTGCACCTGGGGAATCTGGAGCCGCATTGAGCCCTGGAGCCACATTGAGCCCTGTTCCAGCATGTAAAGAGGACTTCTCAAGGATGAAACTTACTTCATTTGACAAACTTATTGAAAGGACTTGCAGTTCAATAAGGAATGTGCGGCTTCACTGTGATGCTGATCTGAAACAGAGTGGAACTGTTGGAACTTCTGGAATGGCCCCAGATGCAGTGTACGTCTTTTTTCATTCACGCGCTCTTGTGTGAAATTATCTTATCAATGTTGTCTTTACAGTTTGACTATGATTCAGGGAGATACAGCTTAGAACCCCAAACTGGTTGTTTGGTCAAAGAAAACACGCAGAGTCTGTTCCAACAGTAAAAGTTATTCCAGTGGAAAATGCAAACGAGGGTAGCAGGGAGGACTCGAATGTTTCTCTATGTGGGGAACTGAATTGGCTTTCCTCTGCAGATACATGCGAGGAGGACAATTTCAGAAGGTTGTCCCAGTAGTAGTTCAAAAAGATCTACTGTTGGTTGTTTTGATGTCCACCATGTCCAGCTATAGTTTAATTTCTGTTAACTCATGCAGGTATCTTGCATTCACAGCAGCGGACGTAGAGAATGGCTGGTATGGTGGAACACTGATATATGATCAAGATGAAAACAGCGGGGCTTACAAACATTATTCTGAATTTTGCCAGGTAAGCGACTTACAGGGTTCACAGATCATTGTGAAAGACTAGAATCTCATCTCATGCTTCCAAACTCATAACCTCACCTGTTTATGGACATGAAAAATGTAGGGCTCAGTCATGGATCCCCTCGAGCATGATACCGAGAAAGAAATGCATTATGCGGAGGCCCTCAGCGTGGATATTGACATTACTGATGATGCAACGGTAGAAGCAGAAATGCAAGCTGCCCTGGACGATTACCAGATAATAGGTTCAGACCTCAGCATCATTCCATCATGTGGATCGCTCGCTGAAGATCCAAGCCAGCTGACGAGGTGGATCATTGGTGATGATAAACTGCAAGTCGGTTCGGCACAGTAGCCCTTTTTTTTTTTGTTGCCAAATGGCTGTACAGATTTCTACAGCAGCCTTGTCATTCATAAACCGGTTGCGTAGATACGAAGCTCTTACAAAAGAGCTTACCCGGCCGGTGTTTTTATCCATTTTGCTGGGAGCAACCATGCATGCAAATAAACATTGCTGGAGGCAAGGTTAGCTTTATTTGTAGATATAGGATTGGAGAGCATAAACATGGAGGATAGCACTACTTGGGAATATTAAGTGTATGAAGCAGATCAATGCTGTATTTTTTTTTTTGAATAAACTGTATGTGTAGATTGATGTCTTCACTTGTTAAGATTTCTAGCCTGTTTTTTCTTGGGTTGGAAAATGAAATGTATTCATAATTGGAGTGGTTAGTTATAGTTAAGAGCTAGTCTCCCTAAATGACGGAGGTGTGTGTGATAATGTGAATGTGATTGGGGCATAACTCGTTGTGCCATTGGTCGGAGCTTTCCCTTTTTTACCCTAACACTATCTTATCTTATTCAGCATGCACATGGCAATGTTCTGCTGGGGTTGTTGCTTACTGATGCAACTCTTTCAAGAATAAATTATAACATCACCCACCAATTAATCACTGAGTCCTTATTAACGAATAATAGCAATGCAATAAACAATGTATACGGCGGCTATGATGTTTTTATATTGCGGTAGTTGTTGTATCTGACGCAGGCACTGAAGTGGATAGGATTTGTACTATTCTTTCCAGCCAAATTTCATCTGTTTTTTTAAATGTTTTTTTAAGAAGTCCAAATCAAACTCTCCAAGTCACAAGTAGAAGTAGGAGTCTTAATTAAAAGAGTATTTTTATGACAAAAAAGAAAGTTAAGCATACTAATAAGCATCAATCTGATCTGCAATAGTTGCATTGAACACTTTCGTCACTAGTTGAGTTGAGAGTTGCTGACAAAGCAGGCGGCTTTCCATGTCTATCGCCTCCGCTTCCCGCCGCGCCGGCGCCGCCGCGCTCCCCATCCTCCGCCGGATCAGCGGCGCTCTCCGCCGCCCCTTCTCGTCGGAGCCCGACTCCGCCTCCTCCCCCGGGTACCACGTCGCCGGCGGCCCCAGCTTCATGCGCGGCGCGGTGTTCTGGGAGCCCGGCCGCCCTCTCACCGTCGAGGAGTTCCGCATGCCACGCCCCAAGGCCGGCGAGCTCCTCATCAAGACCAAAGGTCGCGCCCCGATGCATCATTGCAGCTATCTATCGTCTGCTCCTGCGTGAATTATCGAGATGGAGGATTCTGCAGTGCCCTAGTAAGTTGGTTTTCTTTCTTCCATCTGACTGACGCTGGCTCAATCTGTGCAGCTTGTGGAGTTTGCCACTCTGATCTCCATGTTCTCAAGGGTGAGCTCCCATTCTCCAGCCCCTGTGTTGTTGGGCATGAGATCACTGGGGAGGTTGTTGACCATGGTACTCACACCCCTTCTGAGATCATCAACAGGTAGTATGTTATACTTATACTGATGTGACCGAGCTGGTATTATCAAGAACCAATCTATGCTTGTTTGATTAGGCTGGTAAATGTATGGGTATACGTGTTAGTGTAAACTTGAGGTTGTGGACTGTCAACTGTGGACTTGGAATTGACTGATTCTTTCTCCCAAAAACATATTTTAGGTTCCCAGTTGGCAGTCATGTTGTGGGTGCGTTCATAATGCCCTGTGGGAATTGCTTCTACTGTGTTAAGGTAAGTAACTAATAGTAGCTCCTCCTTCATGCCATTCTTTCCAAGAGAAAAAAAAGGTTTGCTTTGCTTTCTTGATTGCACACATGTACATCAACTTGATATAGGGCCAAGAAGATCTGTGTGAGTCTTTCTTTGCATACAACCGTGCTAAAGGAACGCTATACGATGGTCAAACCCGATTATTTCTTCGTAGCAATGGTAATCTTAAATACAACTCCTCACATGATATGTGGGTAATGCTACAGTTATAACTGTGCTTTGCTTACAGCATTCCTTTTATGTATTTCCAGGAAAGCCAGTGTACATGTATAGTATGGGCGGGCTTGCAGAATATTGCGTTGTGCCAGCCAATGCACTAGCAGTTCTTCCCAACTCGTTGCCATACACAGAGTCAGCGATTCTAGGATGTGCTGTGTTCACAGCATATGGTGCGTTGAGGCATGCTGCTGAAATGCGTGCTGGTGATTCAGTAGCTGTGATTGGAGTCGGAGGGGTTGGGTCAAGGTTAGCTGATATGAGATGTCTTCATCCATGCCTCTGTTTTTTTTTTTTTACCTTTTGAAATAAGCTGAGTGAATTTTTACTTTACGTGTCCTCATAATTGGAAAATTGCAGCTGTTTACAGATAGCCAAAGCCTTTGGTGCTTCCGAAGTCATCGCAGTGGATGTTCTTGATGAGAAACTCCAGAATGCTAGAACACTTGGAGCAACCCATACCGTAAACGCTGCAAAAGAAGATGCCGTTGAAAGGATTAAGGTAATTGTTAACTGTCAAGTTCTGTTATCCACGTAACCACCGGCAGCTCAAAAGCAGCTCCAATCCAGTTTTTGATTTATCGTTGCTGATCTTGATATGTCACTTCTGTAGTGGGGGATGTCTTCAAATGTTCATCTTGAACATTTCAGCCTGTGTTCCCATTGAATGTGATTATATGAGTATCTTACTGTTTGTAGGAAATTACTGATGGGAGGGGTGTGGATGTAGCTGTGGAAGCACTTGGTAAGGCATTGACATTTTCTCAGTGCGCCAAAAGTGTACGAGATGGAGGCAAAGCTGTTATGATTGGACTTGCTGCAGCAAATGTAATGGGGGAGGTGGATATAACCCGTCTTGTTCGCCGACAGGTACAGAAACTAGCTCCAATGAAGTACTATTGACTTGGTTTTCTGAGGAAGAGAAGAGAGATACTAATACCTTCTTGGTACAAAACAGCAAAGCCATTTGAGCTACTCATTCAGTCTAGATGCAGACAGTGTCTTCTTACTCTTGCTCTGCTTGCAAAAAAGGATCATAGCATCTTAAACATAGGAACTAAACTGCAACATTGTGATAACACATTGCATTTGTTGTTCAGTTGATTTACCATAAGTTTGCAAGAGCCCCCACACAAAAACGTAACATCAACTGAATTGCTTTCTTGCATTGTACTACTATGCTTGTTTATTTACATGTTCACTGGAAGCAGGTGAAGATCATTGGGTCGTATGGTGCAAGGGCCAGGCAAGATCTTCCTCAGATAGTGAAGCTTGCTGAGAGTGGGGCCTTCAATCTTAAGAACACCATATCAAGGAAATGCAAGTTTGAAGAGGCGAACAGCGCCTACGAGGATCTTGACCGTGGCAAGATCGTTGGGCGAGCTGTAGTTGAGATCATGTCGTAGTGATGAGATAACTCTGTGGTTTATAGCCTGGGACTCTGGGTCAATTAAATAAGTAGGCTGTGACACTACTCATTCCATGAACACACACCCCACTCCCTGATTTGTGTAAGATGTCTGAAATTGTTGATGGTGAACTACAGGGAGATTGCTATCTCAATTTAATCATCTTTCAAGTGTCATCTCATTCTGGATTTGCCTTTGTTCCTCCTAACAGGAAGGGTGAAGGAGCTACTCTACCTAAACAAGCTGACATGTTTTTCACCCTTAGTTTTAATGCTGATTTCATGATCTCAGACTTCTCACATATGCTTCTGCACTACTTGGTATGAGCTCAATGCTTCATACAAGATCATACATATTGTAGTTGCTTGATATAAGCATTGTATATTGGTTTTAGAGCCAGATATCTAATTTACAGTAGCAGAGAATCATCTTATAACTTGTTTTGGCTAGCATCAGAAACATCAATATGGTAGATATATATACTTCCAGAAGTAGTAGAAAATAGAAACAAACAGCCGCTAGAGCTCTGCAAATACAATCAAATGAAGTCAACCCTTCCATTAGGGTTGTAAATCAATACATTCCTAACCATTTCTTCGGTTGAGGTGTTTACAGGACAGCAGCTATGCATGTACATCAAAGGTATGATAGAAAGATTTCTAACATTCATCCTGTCGATGCTTTGTACTTCCATTCGTCTACAACAATACGTGGGATTCTTCAAACCAAAATTCCCATACTTCCAACTATATGGTGTACAAAATAAGTGAATCATGAGCATGTTCAATCAGGCACAGCTCTTCCGCTCATGCGCTAGCCACCATTTCTGTTTTCTTATCAAGGCTAGAAGTTAGCTGCTTGTCGATCTCAGCGAACACATCATCCACCAAAGCATCCCCTTTTACCTAAATTACAGGATATTGAAGGCAACATTTGAATGTTAGTGCACTAAGATGCTGGTATTTTTGACTGCAGAAAAAGGGAGGTAAAATACTGCATGGTTATTTGATTGTGTGGTTTAGCATCATTTAAGTATCAGAAAGGAATGCTGATGTTCAGGCTCTCAGCCTTGGTCCAAGTAATGAGAGTTTTCAATTCAACAGGAGATAAAATGCCTACCTCAACTATCACATCTTCGTAAATTGATAGCAAGGACTCTACATTTTGATAATGAGTCTGCAACCTCAGCTTAACCTGTAAAGAAAAAAAAACAGGTGAGAATTGGATGCTGATGACATCAAGCTCTTTTATTTTCAAAATCCATATAAATAGAAAAGCATCCAAGCAGGTTATGAGAAATATTGGAAAGAAAAAAGACAACCCATATGGACACTGTGCAAAATTCTACCATTGCAATGTGAGATTCAAGAAATGGCATCCTAAACTAGATAAATTCACAATTATCCTCCACCATCACAAGAACCACAGCACACCATCAGCTCAAATCAGCTGCTGATCATCAGTGCAAGACCTTGGACACAAGTACACCACAGATTTTACGACTTTACATCGTAAATATTTAATGTTCTGTGGACATGAATATACATACGAACAAAATTACATGATAAGAACAGTCCACGGGCAGATGACAAAGTATGTTAATCTAGTTCGAATAATAAGAGAGCACATAATAGGTTGCTGCAGTAATGCATGTTCAGCACATCAAATAGCAAATGGGTCTATGTCAATTATAGATGCACTACTATATTGGCCTTTTCTTTTGTGTCAATAACCTCTAGAAACATCAAACATGTACCTTTTCTTCTGTATCATCAAATCTCTGTGTAAGCCTTGAAGCAATTTCTTCATTCTCCGGTGGGGAATACTTTAGATGGTATATTTTCCCAGTTACAGGATCAAGCCGTCTCCCAACTACCCTTTCAACAAGAAGTTCATCTGGAACCTATATCAGCAAACGATGAACTAAATTACATATCCGTTCTCCATTTGTGAAATATAGTTACTAATTCCACACCATTTCACTGAGAAATAGACAAAGCCTGCCTGGCAAACATGTTGAGAGCATGATAAAGTTCATGCCCTTGCAGTTAATAGAAATATGCCTCAAAATGAAATAGCAGATCTCTGTTTTTTTCTTAAACTAGATTAATCTGTCATTATTTTTAAAGAAAAAGGATATATCAGTCACAACTGGCAGCATTCTTCTGTTCAAGATATTCATTAGCCTAACTGGCTAAGTGTATTGACCAACAGTGTTTCAAGGACTAGAAGGAGTTTGCAGAGAAATCTAATTGGTACTGCTAGTACTATAGGTTAATGGTGAAAAAGAAATCCTTGTCTAAAAAGGTCAAATATGACAAATTGATTTGGATTATATGCCAGCAATTTGGTGATTCGGTCTTCTGGAACTTACATCCAATAGAATGAAAATGTCAGGTCGGATTCCAAGAGTTTCCAGCGCCATTGCTTGAGAATAGCTTCTTGGGTACCCGTCCAACAACCAACCCTTTTCCTGAGCATCTGGTTGCAGAAGGCGTTCCTTCACCATCTGGCAGTAAACCAAAAATATTTCTTCAGCACCATTGGTAAGTTAACTTCTATGACATCAGCACAAATAAAAAAAATAGAAACCCACATTAACAACAATCTCATCAGGAACCAGCTGACCCTTCTCCATAAATTCCTTAGCTCGCTTCCCATTCTCACTGCCTGCAGCAATTTCTGCCCTTAGCAAATCTCCAGCAGAAATGTGCACCAGACCATACTGCAAATTACACCGCCCATTACTTAACACAATGAAGAAAACCAGTCTATGATTCTCAAAAGATGTTTAAGGAACTATCAACATCATTACCTCATTACATAATATATACATATGCCACATAGCACATGAGTATCGTACATTTTTACCAAGCATTATGGAGAAAAAAAAACTGAGATAGCATGCAATCCCCAATTCACTTACTTTGCTCTTGATGAGCTCACACTGTGTTCCCTTTCCAGATGCTGGAGCCCCTGCTATCATTACCTTTAAAGGATCAGCCTTCACAGCCACAACAGCCTGAAATCAAGTGCGCACAGATTGGTAAGTATGAAGTGTTAGGAAACAGGGCAGAGAAGGACAAGGTTCTCAGGATCAGGCACAAATATCACCCGTACAATGCAATTTATAAATTTATAGACTTGGATAAATGAACATTTTTGTGCTAAACCTAAACTAATAAAAACTCCAGCAAATGTCTTCACTTCAAGAACAAATAACTAGCACATCTAATCTATCTTATTAGGCTATCAAAGCTTCAAAATCCCGTAGTTTCGTGGCCAAAATCACGAGACGCACAAAGTAGCCAGCAACTGCCAACACCGTAAAAAATCCAAACTTTACGGAGGAGCTTTCTTTTGATTTCCCCTCTCGTATACTAGCTAGCAATACTACATGGAGCAAGTCCCCAGAACAAAAATCGCAGGCAATACCTTGGCCGCTCGAGGCAAGCAGCGTGGCTTCCTGGTCGCCGGCGAGATGCCGCTGCGGCGGGCGGATTGGAGCCGGAGGGGGCGGGAGCTGGCCGGCGAACGAGGGAAGAAGAGGCCACCGCGGGCAGTTGGTCTCTCGGCGGATATAACCGGCGGCGAGAGGGAGGCGGCGGCCGTGGCCATGGAAGAGGCCATGGGCGGCGGCGCCGGCGAATCGAAGGCAGAACAACACAAACGCACAACTACTACTCCTCCTCCTTCAAATAATGCTTCTCTTTATTAAAAAGAACATTTTTTTGTTGACAATTCGTGGACGAAAAACATGAGGAGATATCTGGGAGCGTGTTTCTTTCTGTTTTTCTTTCCCTTTTCATTTTGGGTGCTGATTTTCTTGGGTTTTTTTTTCTAGGTGTGTGTTGGTTTGAGTACTGCAGATTGATTTTTGAGGCCCAAGATCCCTCCTTTCCTATGGGCATTCTGTCCATGTTTTTTTCCCTTCCTTTTTCTCATTTTTGTGTGTGTGATGAGTCTGATGACTAATGGGCTTGTGGCTTTGTTTTTGTTTTATGTGTGGTGAGGTTGAGTGGCAGCAAAGGGTAGTTTTCTTAAAAAGAAAAAAAATCCCTTTTTTGCATAGAAAAGACATAGTTTTGGATGAAAGATGCTTATAAGAAAAGAAAGGCATTAATCTTTCATCAAGCTATTGAGTATTGATGCACTTCATAATGCACATTAATCTCGACAAGTTATTTTTTGGGAAGTTTTGGTGATTGAGAAATTTCATTGTCACCCCTTTTATTTGGGTAAAATGGACTCTTTCATTCCCATGGATCTTTTTCTCTATTCGTTGTGACCTCATGGAAGTCATTTTCAAAACCAAAGTCTCTCGTTATCTACTTACTAGCTTGTTACATGTATAACTTAAATTCTAAAATTTAATTTTAGAGTTCAACTTAGGGGTTTTCTATCATGGTCTATTTTTCAATATTAACATCCAATTACTTGGATATATATATATATTTACTTTATCCATTTTTCCACGGCTTTTCCAGTCGTTGCTCAAGCACTCATACTAGGGCAATATGCTTCCATGTCATATTTAGCCATTGCTTTCTCAAAAGGTTTAAATTCAAGATTTTTTTCTTTTGCAAGGAGAATTGTTTTTTTCTTTAAATTTTGTTAAAAACCAAACGCATACTATTTTGGCTCCGAACAGCTCGTTTGCCTGTCAGCTCATCATAAAATCGTGGTCAGCGTTTGCAATGGACCAAATTTTGCATGGGTACACAAAAGTCACCGGTCTTTGTGCGTGCCAATAGATTTTCTCAAACGATGTACTTGAACATCCAATCCCTTCAGGTTGGATAGACTCCACATTTGCTTTGGGTTTGGTCAAACAACACTTTTTTTCTTTTTGAAAAATCAGCACATGTTACTCGAAAAAAAATCACTCATCCCTTTTTTCTAAAAAGTTAGTGTCCACTAACTGCAATTAAGACCCTAAAATCTCAAACCTCAATGTTTCACGTCATCGTTAGTTTCAGCTGCTGGATCAGTAGATTGGCTTATTTCTCAACCGTTGGATGAATAGGATTAACAAAAAAAAGTCAGTCCATGAAGGCTAGACCAGTCCCAAACCAGTAAGGCTGCGAAGCCCATCTCCAGGAGAGAAGTTCAAGAACCACGTCGTGTGCCTGCGAACAACCTCGACTCATCGTCTGCGAGTCGTATGTATAGACATTTTCAAGACAAACAATCTACACAGTTCTTATAAATATGTTTCTCCTGCTGTACACACTCATCCTTCCATGCATGCTTGGACTTTCCTTCACTTCCCCTGTTCCTCCATATCAACACATCCGCACCGGTTGACCATGTATGTAGAACATACATCTTTTCGCTCATCCATGCCAATAGTTTATCGACTATACATTTCTCCTCCAATAGAGCAACTGCTAGGTTTGGTTTCAGCAAAACACCATAGCCCAGAGAAGGTTTCTCTAATTATTTTGTCCACTTCATGATTAACATATAATTTTGTAGCATACCTTTTATTTGCAAGATTTTAGGGTATTAATTTTTCATCAACATAATCATGTCTACGAGCTCTAAGCGAATCATATATAGGCTATTCATATTGCAATGTATTTTAAACAAATTATTGCTAATAAACAGATAATTGCTGGTGCCAGCAATGCGTGGGGAATCAATTAGTTAGTAAAAAGATGTCATGTACCCAATGGTCTGCTCCACGATGAGCCAGATAGTGGGCTGCAGATAAGACTGAGCTTGGCCCAAGTCAGAAGGCAAGGGAGCAAGTCAAATTAGCAGAAGTACAAATACTTCCCTTCAGCCAAAGAACAGGGCATCGATGAAGAAATCAACAGAACGAAGGCATTTGCCTTGTCTCCTCTTCCCTGCTGCTTTTCTGCCTCAAACTCTATTTCTCTAGCCTCTAATCCCCTGCTCCTTTCCAGTCTAGATTGGTTCTTCCCAACCCCTGCCCTCTATTCTCTGATTTGTATCCTGATCACTTGTGTTCTTGAGTGGATTTGATAAGCTGTCACTTGAACTTCGTAATTTGGAGCTTCTAGTGCTTGGTTCGTAACAAAAGAATATGGCACATGTACGATGAAGTGGCCTCAAAGCACCGGCTAAGAACCGACCCATAGGAACCGGCTTCCCGTGTAGAGGGATTGACTTTCGTGACCTTTATCGGTCCCGGTTTCGAGTGCTTCTTATTAGTTTTAGTATAATATTTTAAGGAGGTCTTTTCCTAAAAATGGTGCTACCCTTGCTCACCCAATAAAAATGCTACATCAGTGTCCTCTGAAACTTCTCCAAATCCAACCAATTCATTCTGCGTTTCAAACACGCATACGATTTCTCGAGTTGATTTTACCTCTGTAACTGTCACTGAATGATTTGAATCTGAAAAACTCTCCGAAGAGAATGTGGTAGCAGCATCCAGCAGATTCTTTCATGCCAGAGTTAGTACAAAACTGTGCACTAATACTGTCTGATAATCCCAAGTACAATGCCTTTCAGTTCTTACAGGTGTTCGTTCATGTTTGGTGCCCTCTCCTATACATCTTCAGTGCCTAAGCAAGAAGCATCATGAAATCTGAAAGTCAACCCTTGCTGTACAATATTTTTTTTTTCTTTTCTTTTTCCTGTCCCCTTCTTGAGGGATGCTGTCTGCAAGTATTGCATCTGGTGGTTACACATGCTGGAGCATTGCATTGGACATGAGCAGTTGACACTTGCAAAAATGCAGTCACTAGTGCCTTTAAGAAAAAAAAGGAGAAGCTAGCTGAGAAAGCTGGAGATCTTGGTTAGATTGTCCATCCATTGGCACTATCTCTGGTTGGCAACCACGTAATTCCCTCCCTTTTCAGTTACTCATCAATGACCTTTTAGTTTTTGTCACTTCTCCAGCATTTTGTGGTTACATTACAAAGCAATGTTGCTGAAACAGTTGAGATGATATATATAAAAACGAATCATATTAGGGGTAATTATTCATAAGAATCAAGTGTCCCTTCACCATTGATGCAAAGCAAGCGACAGAGTAAATAAGCTGTTCCCTTTTTTTAAAAAAAGAAAAATTCTGGATTCATTGGATTTTAGCTTTTCTTTGGTAATATCACATAATTTTTTTTAAACTTAAGCAATGTGCAATTTTAGATACTAAAATAGTAAACTTCTTATGCGACCAAAATCTAGAGAATACAAAACAAAAATTCATTGGATTTTAGCTTCTTTAGTACTAGTAGTCTCACATAAAAATCAAGTTTTTTCGCGGAGGCAAAAGATTCGCAATGTGCCATTTGAAGTACTACATCCATCCATCCCATAATAATTGTATTTTCTAGGATTCAAATTTGTTCTAAAATAGTTGTCATAATAATCACTTCTTCTTCGAATCTTTTTCAATTCTAGCCTTAACCATCTTTCCACTTTTACCTATACAATATTTAATGAGGGGCACCATAGTCTTTCTTCTCAAACCTTAAAATATGCTAAACGACCTCGAATTATAATTATTTCGGGACTGAGGTAGTACAGGAAAAAAAAACTCTTATGCAACTGAAATCTAGCAAATGCCAGAAGGGAAAAAAAGAGAACAAAATATGGTTGACATCTGAATTCGTGAAAGGGAGCATGTGTATCTACCACTCACAAACTGGCAGTGCAAGCCAAAGTGTTGCAGCACTAGCAAGAAAGAGCAAAAGCCTGTCCTTTTCCAAGATTTTCATGCCCAAACTCAACCTCAACCTCAACTCAATCTGTTGATGAATGGATGGATGGATTGATTGATGGATGGATGGTGGGTCTCTGGGTTCTCTGCTCCCTAACAGAAAGAAAGAAAGAAAGAAAGAAAGAAAGAAAGAAGCTTTCACCACAAAAACCCAACCCAACCCAACCCACCGGTGGACAAGAGGAATTCAACTATTCCAGATAGGGCGACATGGACAGCGAGATGAGGCGACTCTAGTGCCAGTCACTCGATTGATCGAGCTCGGGCCGCGGTGGCCCATTTCATCAGATTTCAGGGGAAAAAATGGAAGGAATTTGGGTGGATCAATGGAGCAGAGAAATTCGATGTTTGTTTGTTTGTTCAATAGAGCAATTCTTGGTCATGTATGCATCTTGCCCACAGTGGAGTATCATCTTGTAGGAGTAGTGTGATTTGGAAGACGTAGGTAGAGGGAGTGCCCTCCAGGTGTTCGATCATTTGCCTCAAAGAATCCGTATCCTCTTCTGTGCTACTGTCCATATGTTCAGGTGATGGTTTCGGATGCCAACATGACTTCCTTCTTGTGTATGTCGGAAGAGAAGTGAGGAACCTGAATTCTCCTTACCAGATTTAATTGTTCGACTTGATCGGCATGCAGGAATAACAGAAAGAAAACTCCAAGAGTGCTGATAAGTGACAACCAGGAGATGCAGACATGCAGTTCCTCGATGAATGATTCCTGGTGCCCTTGTACAGTTGTCCTCAGCCATTTGGCACAAGGGGAATGCTTTGCCGGTATGCTCTATCATCAGGAAGGAACATTTCTCTCAGAATAGCCGCTACAACTACAAGATATGTATGAGGTATGAGGTATCTATCTCCTGCCAAGCAAGCTTTTCCATGTTCCAATAATTGCTTGTTTCTGTCTTCCTGCAGTTAGTTAAAAGAAAAAAAAAGATTGTACTAGAAACCAAAGCAACAGCAGAAGCAATTAGAGGGGCCTAACTCATCATTGTGAGCTTGAACATAATGCAGTGTTAAAGATAAGTCAACAAAGCTTCTTGTCTGAGTCTACTTATGTTCTGAAAATGGCATGGCATGCAGATTAGACAGGACATATTGCTGCAGCACCTATTAATCTGCCTACTCCTTAAGCACTAAGAAAGAAATATATACTAAAGTGTTTATTCCAGTTATTTTTAGGTGGGACAAGATACTCCTGAGTAAACAACCCATCATTACTTTGCCATACAATTAGGCAGGCCAATCATGGAGCTAAATGGAATAGAACTTGCTTAGTAGCTAATAGGTTTGTGCTTTGCACCTTAATAGATCTTCACATCCTTGTTAAGAGACGTGCCTTTAAATGATTAAATTAAGGAAGTACATGCAAGTGGTAAAGCTGATAGGTGAAAAGATGAGTGTCTTTCTAGTAAAGCTTCTCACCTTACATGTAAAGAATAGATACTAAATATTATGTTAACATGGAACGTAAGGAGCTGTCATTGTACAAAGAGGATCAACAGCAAAGTAATATTTCTTTTCTAGTATATAATAAAGTTTGTACAATCCAATAGATTCTCAGGAGCTATTTTTTCTTCAAGTGAGGATTTTGATGCATATATGTAGGCATCATGGAATCATATGCCTTGCTTCCACATTAACTTAAGAGCAGTCTGAATGAGCATAGGTCATCCAACTTGTCGGGTTTAATCGATTTTGGTTAGAAAAGCAAAGATATATCTGTACTAATGCAGAGGGACCAAATGTCCATCTTGAGTTACTTTACCAAGGTCTCATGTGGGCAGAAAAGGCAAAGGTACATTTGGTTTAGTGAAAAGCACTGGTGCTGTAGACCTCAATAAAACTCCAATATTCTTTTACTTAGTTATTTCTTCTTGTTTGCAACTTAAACAAATTTTCCTCAGTTTATGGTAAAATGGGCAATGAGAAATGGGCTCTCCAATGTGTCACCACAAGCACTAAGAAACTATCTGATTGTTGGAAAATGGCACAGGTAAAATCTAACTCTTTCTTCTCTGAATCTGAACAATAGCTTGCTTGACTAATACGCTGATAATTATTCAAAAATAGCTTGGAAAGTATGATATGTTAGGGACTAGTGCATGCTTCGTTTGCAGTCAGATAACCACTTAGTACATGGTAACATCAACGTCTATGTCATACCTACCGTAGCTCGGCAGCTGAAAGAATTACCATCTAATTTTAAGATTTTTATTTCTGATGGGAGTACATGCAGCACTATAAATTAAATTTTAGGCAGGAACCATAGAAAAAGATCCCAGGTTCATCAGAATAGGAGCTGGTACATGTTTCATGGACCACATTTAAACTGGAAACACACAGCTCCTAAGTTTTTAGTCTCAGTAGTTCCTTTTAAATTTTGCATGATGCAAGAGGGCATCTTGAGACAATATGTTCAAGTTCAGCATAACTGTTACCCAAAAGTGCCTGCCAATTTTCTGCAGAACAAAGAAAAGCAGAGCAGGGGAGCAAGCTCACTTTCAGGAAAAGACTGAAGTGGACTGAAGTTTCAACTGGAGCTCCAATAGCCACCACATTCCCCACCAAGACACAAGGTCAGACAAAACCACACAGAAAACCTCTTGCAAACGACAAGACATTGCCATCCACATGTCCACTTCAGAGTATAATTTTATCAAACTCGTAGATGCTGTAACGCATTCATACTTCAAAACCTTCTACTGTTCCTCAACTTAATTCCACACATTTCAAATTTACATGGATTCAGTGTGATTCTGATTTTTCTTTCACCAATGTTGATCAAAATTTTGCACTAGACATTCAGCAACATCAAAGGATTTACTTTTAAAGGCCTATCATTACTTCATACTTTTAGTTAGACCCCACTAGTGCACTTTAGTAGTATACTCACCAAAGGTCTCCCCACAAAGACACCTGCCTTTCTCATCATCTGCCTCCTCAGTTCCCTTTAATTATTCCCTTGCAACTACCTCAACACCATAAAGACCTACAAAGCCCTTCTCTCACACACTCTCACACAATTGCCACACACAAACACTACCTAGTAGTAGTATGCACTAGAGCTAGCTACAGTTTGGGAGAAGAGAATCCATGAAGAGCTCTTCAGTTGCACCAAGGCTGAAACAGGAGAGACAAGATGACTGTAAGTTTCAGGAAGGTGATCTGAACAGCCTTGAGCTTCGGCTTGGCATATCTTCCGACAATGGCCAGATTGGTGGTGGTGCTGCTAGTCCATGGCTTGGTGTTGGAGTGCACCCTTGGAGCCTGGCTGCCAGGCAAGGGAAGGCAGCCTTGGAGCAAGCTCACCAGAGGCCTAATGAATGTGCTGTCCAAAGGTTTGGTTACCACTTACAATCTAATAGCTTTTTCCTAGATATTTCTGCCATGAAAACATTTGTGTTGAATTAGGTTGAGATGAAATCTAGTTCTGAAAATACAACGCAACCTTTCATATCTCTTTTGAATGTAAGAGATTGCTCTGGTTCAGTCAGGGGTATATTTAAGTTGCTCCTTGTTTTGATGTGATCACAACTTATTCTGGGAGATCATAAAAACACATGACAGCAAACAAGAGAACAAAATACTGCCTGAATGTTCAAAGACAGAATTCGCGTGTAAAGGGAGGAGAAGGAGAAAAACAGAAAGATAAAAGGGAAGCAGAAGATGATCTTTATTTTTTAAAAAAGAAAAGAAAAGAAAAGGTAACAGAAAGGAAGCAGAAGGGGCCAGTAGAGCCATCATCATGCAGAAGTAAGAACCTCCATAACTTTAAAGGTGGATGGAGAAAAGGACCTTCCCATTAGTTTCAGCCTGCAGAGTTGCTGTCATGAAATTCTCATGCATTATCTAAAAAATGAAATTCTCATCAGTATGGAATCTTTGCAGTTAGGGAGGAACAATAACAACTGGTTCATGGTAGCACCTATCATGTGTCAAAGTTTCTTTCTTGTTTGCTACCCTGAACAATTTACTTAATTTATTTACTATCAATGTTTCCGAAAAGGTTTAGCCTCATCATCTCACCAAATCTACTTTATTTACTAACAAAATGTTCAGAGAAAACCGCGCGGCTTCATCAGCTCAGCTGGTGGGATGGCCACCGGTGCGCGCATTCCGCAAGAACCTGTCCACCCCCAAGCCTGCAGATGTAGATGACCTGATGAACAAGGTGAAGCCCTGCTCTGATGAAGGCCGTGGCTCCAGAGATGCAACCCAAGAGAAGAGGCCATTATCAACCATGTTTGTGAAGGTGAACCTGGAGGGCTATGCTGTCGGAAGGAAGATCGACCTGAAGGTGCACCGCAGCTACGACTCGCTGTCCCAGGCTCTGCAGAGCATGTTCCATGGCTTCTTGTCAGGTCAAGGCCTTTGAGTACTGGATTGGGACTTTGGGAGTGAGCTCGATAGTATTTCTTGCTCAGGTGACTGATCTTGATGTTTGGTTTCAGATGGCATTGCAACTAGAGACAATGAGCTGCAGCAGATGGAGAAGGGCAGCAAGAAGAGGTATGTTCTTGTGTACGAGGATAATGAGGGAGACCGCATGCTCGTTGGCGACGTCCCATGGGAGTACGTTTGTTTGCTTTAAGAAGCTTCTCATTTCTGATTTTTTTTTCTTTCGTCCAACGAAGAAGATGACATGCATAACTAACAACTGATTGATCGATCTTGCAAATTTTATATATGCAGGCTGTTCATTGCTTCAGTGAAGAGGCTCTACATTGCTCAGGATTCTAGAGTCCATGCGAAGCTACGATAATAGCAATGGTGTGTACCCAGGAATGAGCCACACCTCCACTGCAAGAACATGCAGTTAAATAGTTAATATGTTTGGAGCAGAACATGTACTAATAGGACACAAAAATTAACTGCTTGATTTTGCAGTTGCAATCTGATACTGAAAGCCTGAACTGCAACTGAGGATGAGAAAGATCGATTGCTGCTTTTATCATGAGCTGATGCAAGGAAATATATGGCACAGGATGACAGGAGCATCATATTCAGAGAGACGAAGCAGCAATATGTGCTAGTGTTTAGCTGACATGCTGTCCCTGTTCGCTTAATTAGTAGAATGATTAATTTTACCTTGGTGTGCTTGAGGGAGCTAGTGCTCATACTAGACTATACTAATTCCCTCTAAAAAAACAACAAAAAAACATAGACTTCTAGTGCGGTTAATGTAGAAAGTTTTGGTTGTGTAATTGAGTTATGTATATTTTTTGACCTGTTGTACTATAATTGAACTGATGGTGCATTAGGTAGTGCTTGTTAATTAGCTTGTACTATGTGTGTGGGTGGATGTAAATGACACTGGGTGCAATAAACTAGTCTTCGGTTCACTACATTTGTTAATTTTCGTTTTGAACCTGACATTATTTGTAATTTCATTTGATCCTTGGACAATGTTTTATGATATATCAGTAAGTCTCATCGTGAAATGGTGAGCTTGCTCACTTTGTTGCTAATTTCAATCTTACTAAATTTTGACATTGCCAAATTACCAAATTTTGATAGCGTTGGATGTATTTAGTTTGATATCTTTCGAAAAATTTGGTAGTGTTTTTGTAAGAGGAAAGTTTCGAAACTAGGATGTTCAGTTTGTTACCTACCGAAAATTGGTATGGTTGAAAGTGACAATAAAATGAACATGGCCGATAATGGAATTTTTATCATTTTTAATTTTATTTATTTAAAGATTTGCAAAAATAATTTTTCGTTTCGAAATATTGCAGAACTAATCTCTAATCGCCCTCTGGGAGGGCGAGATTTAAAAATCGCCCTCCCAGAGGGCGATTTTTATGACGTGGCAGACGGCTGTTGGGCGCCGTCTGCCGCGTCGCTGCCTTTTTGCAAAAAAGACCCTTGCCGTCCTCGGTAAGGGCGATTTTTGACTGTTCCCCAGGGGGCCACCTGCCAAAGGGCGGCCGCCGTGGCAATTTTGCAGGCGGCCCCCTTGCCGCCCTTACAAAGGGCGATTTTTGCCTTCGCAGGGGGCCGCCTTTAAAAAGGATGATTTTTGATTTTTTATAAAGTTAAACTATTTTCACTTTATTTAAGTAAGGTTATACAAATATAACAACATTTGTAACATTAAAAACTATCAAAATATATGTAATGTTAAATATAATAAAACTAAGTTGATAATATGAATGTTGCCATTTTTTTATAAACTTGATTAAACTTTTAAAAAGATTGATTTGAAAAAATCGAAACGACTTGTAATATGAAACATGTAACAGATAAATTGTAGTATTTTTTTTGTAAGAAAACAAATTTCCTTATAATTTGCTACTGAAACACATCAAAGCTGATCAATTTTGTGTTCTTGATGAGAATATGGAAAAAGTACAACTAGAACTATAGAGGGGTGCGGCAAATTTGCAGGTAGCCCCCTCGTCGCCCTTGCAGAGGGCGATTTTTGGCGTAATCTCGCCCTCTGCAAGGGCAATTTTTGGTCGGCATCCCATAAAGCCCCAATGGCCCGAGGAGGTGCTCATTTCAACCGGTCACAATTGAAGGAAAAAAAAGAGAGAGGTGAGGAAGAAGGAGAAGAGCCGCGAAGCGTTGTTGCTGTGCTTATTCGATCGCAGGTTAGTACAATATCCCGACGTATGGTTATATTTTGTGTCGCATACTAGTGTAATTACCATGTATTTGAAATTTGTGAGTAGATCTATAGCACTTAGATGTGGACCCTAAATTTTTTGCGAGTAGATCTGTAGCACTGTGAGTAGATATGTTGAAATTTGTGAGTAGATCTGTAGCACTTAGAAGTGTGAATAATTTTAGGCTAGATTTGTTGTGCACACGTTTGGTTTGTAGTAGTACTATATTTGACCGTATGAAGGGCGTTTACAATATTTGATAGTTGTTTTTTAAACTGTAGGATGCCAAGGCGTGGAAAAGCTACCAACTCAAGGTAACGTAAATCGTTTCTGTGATATTTTGTGTTATTCGTTGTGCGTGAAATGAGGAATCCTAGATTAACGGGTTAGGGTGTTTCATTTATTGTTGACTTGTAGTTATCGCCCGAAGACTGGAAATGCCTTCAACCCATTGCCTTTGCCTAGCGGTGTTCCAGTGCCCATGTGCTGGTGCGGTGATCCTTGCAAGGTAGCCAAGTCCGATGAAGAGGAGACGTACATGCAGAGATACTGGATGTGTGCCAATTTTGAGTTTGAGCCAACACCTGAGATACGCCGCATTAACTTAATGGTGAGGAACTGATGTTTTCTAATAATTATTTGGTGTATTAAGTAGTCTTGAACAACTTATTTGGTTAGTAAACATTGCATTTGTTGTAGACCCCTCCACCGCTATGTGAATTTGAGCAGTGGATCGACACCGAGATCAAGCCGCAAAACAAGGAGCGGTTGGAGTACATGCGGCAATGGGATGCAGAGCGCAAGGAGAAGATAGAGCAGAGACGCAAGGAGGAGGCCGCAGAAAAAGAGCACAAGGCTGAGGCGGAAAGGAGGCGTGTTGTTGCGTACAGGGAGGAGCGGGAGCGGAAGCTTAAGCGTGCGCGGCGAGCGAAGGCAGCAATGGAGGAGAATCCCGATGCATAGATGAAGGGAAAGTGGCCTCGTTGCACTCAGTAGTATGCACGAGTTGGTAGTTGTATGGTGTATCGATGAATAATGTTGCGTACATTACAACCTCGCAACGTGTAGCGAACTAACGAACTTGAAATGTTATTTCGCGTGTCTTCCATTTTCCCTTCCCTTCTCGCCATTGTACTCCGTTTGTGTTTCGCATTCACTTACTTTGATAGCGACCAATCGTAGCCCTCTGTTACGCGCCGAAAGTTTTTCGTCGTTTCGTTGAGTAGATGTAGCGAATGACATGAAATGTTTTCGTGACATATGAGTGCGGCGATCGAATAGAGTTATATACAAAGAGGTAACACAAAGTTACTAACTGTAAATATTACAAACATGTAGCACTAGTAGCCTACTGGCGAGGCCTCTTACCCCTACCCCTCCTAATGTGCCCCTAAGAGTACGTCAGTCTCTCAGCGGGCACGGCATGACTAGCGCGGACATCTGGTGCGGGCGTGTGCTGCGGCTGCTCCTGGCTCTGTGGTGGTGGTGCTCCACCAAGCTGAGAGGCGCCGAGAACGTCCTGCTCTGGGTCCTCCAGGTCGTCGAAGTCGTCGCCCTCACCAGACCCGCCAGCACCGGACCCGCCCGCCTGCGACGAAGACTCGCCCGAACGGAAAATCCCCGCCGGGTAGTATCCTCCTGCAGATGTCAAAAGTTAAGCAACATTCCGCCCGAATAGTACGTTTGTAGCACTCATCGGAAGACGCTTGCTCACCTGGCGGCTGACTGAAGGGAGGAGGGACGGACGAACCGCTCGCTCGAACAAAGGCCGACGTGCTGGGCGGAGTCGCGAACGGCCGAGGGATCGATGATCCACTCGCTCCAGCAGAGTGTCCTGTCGGCAGCGTCGGACCTAGTTGACATTCAGTTTGTAATAACATGGTGAAGGTTTTGCATAGTGAGAAGGTACGGAACTAACCTGTGGACGCACCAGCACCGTGCGATGTCGATCCTGGTGTCGGGCCGCGTGGACGTGGAACAGCAGCTGCCGGTGGAGGTACCGCGTCCACAGCTGAACGACAAGAGAGGACGCGCAAGATCGAACGCATCTTCGTCTGCATCCGCTCGAACGTCAACCTCTGCTCAACGTCGTTCAGGTGCAGTCTAGCGTCCAACCTCAGCATCACCGCGTTGATGTCGGCGTTCATGGCACGTGCAGCGTCGACCTGCGGGAATCATTATTAATTAGGTTTGTTAGTCTCATATGTACCAACCGCGTAGTACAAAAACAAGAAGTCCGAGAAACATGGACGTACCTCCAGGAAGTACTCCTGGTCATGGTGCACGGGGTAGGTGTCCCTGACGCCTGCCTGGTGTAGCTGTGGAGCTGCCGCGGTGAAGGTGACGCGGGCACGTGTGCGTGGCAAGTACCACCGAAGGTAGGCAGTGTAGTTCTCCTCCGAGTGTGGGTGGACCTCGGCAATCACCTCCTCGGTGGCTACCAACCAGTCCTCGACGTACGGCAAGATCCGAGGTGCCCACAGTGTCCCTGCGTGCTGTCCCCGTCGAGTCAACCTGCAAAGAACATAATGGTCATCGAACGTTCCGCGCGTAGTCGACATAACAATAGTAAAGGTGAAAGAGAAATACTCACTGGTGGTCCTGGGGCGCGACGGGTATCGGTACATTCACTGGAAAGCCCTGCCTCAGTCCGAACTGCCTCATAACACGGTAAGGGCAGTGAGGCTCGACGAAGATGTCGAAAACCAACGTCACCACCGTCAACCAGTACGCCGCGTCACGCGTGCATAAGGCAGACAGACCTAGAGGTGCTCTCTCCACGACCACGTGGTGCGTGTAGGGCTCCCAGACGACGTCTAAAGGCTACAGACGGTCGAACTCGAAGACAAACTCCGGGTAGCTCCGTCTGACCTGGACGTGGGCATAACGGCGCTGCGACACAAGGAGAACCAAGTCGTCAGAACATCAGTCGCACATAATCTGAAATTTGAAATGAAAACAATTTGTACTTACGTTGCGGCGGCACCAGTACGTGCCCATCGTCGGCCCATCGGCTGGGTGGTCGGCTGCCGGTCCTGAAGCGTACGCAGCGGTGTCGACAATCGGTCGGCCGATCACGAACCGCTCAGCTGTCCAGAGCTGAATAAGCAGAGGGCAGCCCGCGAAAATCGGTCCAGGATCCGTCTTGTAGCAGGCCTTGCACAGCGCACGGTACGTGGCTGCGAGGACTGCCGAACCCCAGCTCCACTGCGGCACGGCCCCTAGCCCCTAGCTCCGCATCTGCGATCGCCCGGGCGTAGTGGATCAGGCCCCTGTCTACTGCGTGCCCGGTGGTGCTGGTGAACATCACCCAGCCGAACATCCACAGTAGGTACGCCTCTAAGGACCGTCTGAGCGAGTACTCGTCGGCGTCGGGGTGGAGCTGGTCGGTCTACAACAAAAAGCAAACGATGTTAAAACTCGTAAGATTTCTAGGAAAGTAACAAAGTGTAATTTTTAGCATTTTTAATTTTTATTTTTTATAAGATCTACATCTTTATAGTTAACAACTTTTTCATTTAAGATCGTTTAGATATCCAAATATTCGTTACAAAATCTAAAACCTATTTAAAAGAATCTCAGATCTACATTTTAAACGATATCGGATGGAGATAAACTTTATATGAAAGTTATAGATCTCACGAAGATCTACAACTTTGTTATTAACAACTTTTTTATTTAAGATCATTAAAGTGTTGAATAAGCATTATTAGTTTTGCAAATTTTTGAAACCTAAAATTATTTTTGCAAATCTTTAAAAAATAAAAATTAAAAATGCTAAAAAGTGTAAAAGTTAATTTACTGTGAACTGCAGCAGCCAAGCCTTCGTAGGCCCGGCGGTGGTGTACATGTTCGGGGGAGCAACTCCAGGGAGCCCAGGTAGCCTCATCACAGGAGCGAATCGCTCCATGATATCCTCCATCCAGCCACCAGCACCGTCCACTGGGCCAACAGCCTCCCCGGCCAGTGGAAGCCCAAGCAGGTACGCGACATCCTGAAGCTTAGGTGCCATCTTCCCACAGGGGAGATGGAACGTGTGCGTCTCCGGCCGCCACCGATCTACCAAAGCAGCCAACAGCGACCGGTCTGTATCCCAGCGCTTGGCCGGGTCGTTCTCGTCCGCCCGCGCCTCAACAAGCCTGCATATCGCTATCAGGCCTGCCTCACGCAACCTGCGTACCGTGGAGTTCAACATTAGTACCACATATTTCCAAATAGCCAAAAAATGCCATCAAGTAATTAAGCTCTATCATACCACAGAATGTGTCGCGGATCGGCCCGCAACAACTTGCGCGACGGGCGTGGACGAAAGGTGGTAAGCTGCGCACCCTGCATCGCCGACAAGTACGAACGGTGGCTCTTGTCCAGTGCCCTACTGAGGAGAGCTGGTGTCTCGTCCGCCATACCTGCATACATAAGAGTGATTACAAATAAACAATTGATAAAGAAAAAAACATTACACAAATTGTTCATTACAATGGTAATTCGTAACGCTAAAGGTACACTACACAAATGATAGCAACATTACAATAGTTCATGTCTCAGAAGGATAAATATTACACACATGACAAATGACAACAGCATTACAATAGTTCATGTCTCACAAGGATAAATATTACACACATGACAAATGACAACAGCATTATAAATACTACATCAATTGGATCACCGCTAGACTAAAAGGCTGACAGGAATAATCAAGTCATTGCATCTTCAGCGGATGACGTAGTCGCCGCACGAGAACGCCTAGGACGTGGTTGCCTCATTGTTGTTCCTTCTCCCGATGGACAGCGGTCATCGGTTGCCTGTCCAGATAGATCAGAACCTGGGACGGTTGGAGATTGCGAATTCTTCGGGCATTTCTTGTAAGTATGCCCGCACTCATCGTATTTGCTGCACCGTAGAGTCCTCCCCCTGCCTCCGACTCGTCCATGTCGTTTCTGATGCGTCTCGATTGACGCCGGTCCTTTTTCAGCCTTAACTTCGACGGACCTGGAATGTAGAACACCTGTGGCCTCAGAGTTGTATAAGATCCAGATATCCCGAACCCATATATCTCCTCCTTCCATGTATGAAATATTGCTTCTTTCCTGTAGTAGGGTGACACATAGATATCGGGAAGTATGCCACAATCCCCAGCTGCTGCAAGTACGTGTGAGCAAGGCAGATGTCTAAGCTTGGGCTTCATGCAGCTACAACTGCAACCGCCCTCCGCATGAAGCACACATTTCTGCACAGCTTGAACGCGGTTGATGTCGCGCCTTCGCCTGTCCACACACATTATCTCGTACCTATGAACTTGGGTACCTTGGGGAATAACTCTGTGCTTCATAGCCTTTGCTATTTTATCTTGCATATACTTTGTCACCACACTCCCAAATACAATGTTGTTATCTTGCATCGAAGGGGCAATTTTCTTGTATCTGTCCCTGAAGTATGCCTGAGTGTCATGAAGGATAAATTCCACAATACCGACCAGTGGGAGTCCTCGCACTCCTCGCATCACCCAGTTCTACACCTCGGCCAGGTTGGTTGTCCTTATACCATACCGAGACCTGTCAGTGTCATACAACAGAGACCACTTTTCTTTCGGTTCATTCTCTATCCACTGCGAGAAATTATGTATTGATGATGCCGACCTTCTTCTCATTGTTGGCGGGTCATCATGTAGTGGACCAAGAGGTACTGGAGGATCGTCATCCTGTGGCCGACGAGATTGCTCGTCGGTTTGCTTTGTTGTCAGCTCATCCAACCTCCTCCACAACTCATTGAATTTTTTCTCCTGATTTTGACCACATAGCCTCTTAAATAGATCCATCAGGTGCTTGTTCTTGAATTGCTTATAGAAATTGGCTCCCATATGACGCATGCACCACCTACTCCGAACATCATGCCACCTAGCTGGAAGTCCCCTCTCCGGCCAACCATTCTGCAGGTAGTCAATTGCCTTCAACATGCCCGCATGACGATCATGAACGAGGCAAACATTGAGCCTCATACGCACGACTTGGCAGCGAACTCTCTCCAAAAACCAATACCAGCTTTCGGTGTTCTCACTCTCGACAAATGCAAACGCCATAGGTAACACCTGGTTGTTCCCATCGGCTCCAATCGCCGTCAGTATCTGACCTCTGTATTTGCCTGTCAAGAAGGTTCCATCTATGCACAACACAGGGCGACAGTGCACAAATGCGTTGATGCAAGCACCCAGCGAGAAAAAGGCTCTTTGCAGCACGCTCTTGCTCGGGTCATTAGACAACGGAAAGGTCTGAATGTCATAATAGGTATTGGGGTTTCTCTGAGCAATGGTGCCTAACAGACGAGGCAAGTTATCATAGGATGCTTCAAATGTGCCATACCTCATCTCCAAAATCTTTTGTTTCGCCCTCCAAGCCTTGTAGTAGCTTATAGTATACTTGAATTTGTTTTCAATGTGCCTAATAATGGAGCCCGGTTCAAAGTCCGTGTTACAAACCACATCGGTGTACATCTCACCGGCAACAAAAGCTGAGGTGATGTTGCGGTGATACTTATCAACCCCTGGCAACCAACATGTGTGCTCACCAACAATGCTCACTTTCCAATAGTCATTCCATTTTCCCTTATATGCATGAACGCGCCATGGACAATCATCCTTCGTGCACTTCACGTCATACACACAGTTGGTAGACTTCACCACCCTAAACTCTCTATGCAAGGAGACCGCCCAATGCTTCACCGCCTCTTTCATGTCTTCCTTATGCGCATACCTGACACCTTGGATTACCTCGTTATCCTTGTATTCAAAGGGTGCTTGCTGCCCCTGTGAGATAACAAGTTGAGAGAAATCGGCTTTTGTCCAATCAACGGGCAGTACATCTTCCTCCTCGTCCGATGATTCATCGCCCTCCGCCAGCTCATTTTCAGAATCTTCCCTCTCCATTTCCTCAACAATTGCTTCGATTCTCTCCTCCTCATCCACCACGCCTATTGCCTCCTCCAACCTTGCTTCGTTATCCCCAGTTCGCATCGATGGTCCAACATTCTCCACAGCATTGCTAGGACCTTCACCATCCTCTGTTTGCACTGTAACACTGCTATCGATTTCATGCAATGCCACAAAAATAACAAGGGGCCAGGACCTTTCAAATGCCATCTCTACATAACGTGTCCAGGACTCGGTGTTATCTACAGACATTAGTTCCCAATAATATCCTTCCGTTGCACGACTGACTACAATGGATAGAGACATTGTGTTCACTCTTGTATCCACTTTAAATCTACGTAGTAACCAACTATAGACTGACTCAAATGTTTTATCGGTTGGCCTATCGATGCCCCTTGATTTCATACTAAATTCTGACAGATTAACACCATCTCGACCATATCTAACATTGCCTTTACCGTGAACTATCTGAAATATGACCTTGCTTGCCATTGTGCCTGATAAACAGGTTCAAACTTAATTTACTTCATACTACGAATATGTTGCCTAGATCAATCTGTGCCTAAGTTAAATTCTATATTAAACAAAATTCTACGCAAAGAAATGTATACATACATAAGGACATATCCTACATATGTTCATCTAAATCGGTTTGTCCTAGGTCAAATTGACTAAAATAAATCATGCCCTAATTTTTAAATCCATATTATAGTGCTACACAACTATTTAAATAACATAGATATAGATCAGAATGTATTATACGTAGGTTCATCTAAATCGGTTCGTCCTAGGTCAAACTCCTTAAATTAAATCGTGCCCTAATTTATAAATCAATATCTTACTAAACATCTATTCAAATATTCAAAAAAAAAAATCTTTTTTTAAATATTCTACACAAAATAAATAACACAAACATATAGCGGGATATTGTATTTACCTGCGATCGAGTGTGCACACCGACAGGGCTTCGCCGCTCTCCTTCTTCTTCTTCACCCCTCCCTCTATTATTTTTCTCGAGTCTCGACGGCTGCGAATGACGGCCGCGGAGTTGGAAATGGGGATTTTATAGGGGAGGGCAAAAAATCGCCCTCTGTAAGGGCGACAAGGGGGCCGTCTGCAAAATTGCCAGGGCGACCGCCCTTTTGCAGGCGACCCCCTGCGGAACAGTGAAAAAACGCCCTTGCCGAGGGCGGCAAGGGACTTTTTTGCAAAATTGCAACGACGCGGCAGACGGCGCCCAACGGCCGTCTTCCACGTCGGAAAAATCGCCCTCTGGGAGGGCAATTTTTAGAACTCGCCCTCCCGGAGAGCGAGAGGAGATTATTTCTGCAATATTTTGAAACGGAAAATTATTTTTGCAAATCTTTAAATAAATAAAATTAAAAATGCAAAAAATTCGCCGATAATGTGCTTTTGATTCCAAATCCCAGAAAATCAAGGCCCAAGCGGAACAAATAGAAGCCATGTCTACTGGGCCAAGCTATGGAGCCTAATAGGCCGATATTATGGGCCTAGTTATTCGGCGGTTAGTGGGCCGACCTATCCTCCAATGGGCTTAAATGTTATCCTTAATGGGCCTACTCTCTTTTGGGCTGAGTTGTACACTTGCCCGGCCCATCAAACCTAGAATAATAATAGTTAGTATACGGCCCGCTACATTTGACACGTGCGTGTTTGGGCTTCGTCTCCCCTCCCCGACTCGTCTTCGTCTCCGTCTCCGACCACCTTCCCGCCGCCTAGCCTCGCCGGCGCGGCCGCTTCTCGTCTCCAGACACCGACAGGTGGGGCCCGCGTGGTCCTTCAGCTCCCTGCGCGAGGGCGCCAGGAGAGGAAGGAGAAGGTACGCTACTTTCAACCCTAGAAAAATAATTTCGATTTCGAAATCTCAGGAATTGGATCGATGAATAAGTTTCGGAGCGGCGAGCGAGTAATGATGCTGTAATCCAGTTCCAAGCTCGAATTATCCGGTTTTTTTTTCGTATTCTGTCCCAAACCCCAAAATCCATGGTCTGAATCACCTAACCAGTCTTTGGTTTGTCTCGTCGATCCCTCGAGGCTCCTCCTCCTCTTGCTCCCTGCTATCGAGCTTTCTGGAAATCCATCCCGACTTTGATTTTTTTTTCTTTCTCTGATGATGCTGTTGGTGATTCCTTGGATTGGTTGAGAGTTATTCTGTTCCTGTCTGAATCCTAATCTCCCTGCAATCCAATCCGTACAGTTCGTTGCGGGTCAGTCCAATTCCTGCGTTACAGTCTTACAGAGCATTAATTGGAGTTAATTTCCAAGAAAAATTTTGGGGGAAGTTAGATCCACCCCCCGTCCTCTCCCCCTTCTTGGTTTGCTTATACTACTCACCTAAGGTTTACTTACTTATTACTCATGGAATCCACTCTACTTGTTAAAAAATTGCAGTGTGTACTTCTGCTGGCCTGTGTGGTGAGGTGATAGCTAGACTAATAGGAAGATGAAGCGCAAGCGTGGGCGTAAGATGGGCAAGAAGGGCAAGTCGAAAGCTTCCACCGCAGCGGATGCTTCTCCAATGTCCCCGTCCAGCCCGAGCACCGTGGATGCTTCCTCAAAGTCCCCCTCCAGCCCAAGCACAGAGGAGAACGGCACCAGCCCAGCACTTCATCAGGCAGATAATGCGCCTGTTATTGCTCCGCCACCAGTGCCAGAACCAACGCCTCCTGAGCCGGAGAAGCCAGCTGTGCCTACTGACGTGCAGAATGCTAAGCCGAAAGTCTATAGCCGAGTCAGGTTGAAGTTCAAATCTGCCAAAGTGTTGGAGGGTCCTTCAGAAGCAAAAGCACCTGTTCATGGTGGTGGTGGTAAACCTGCAAGTACCGTGCCTGAAGAGAGCAAAGAAGTTGTTGCGGAGAAGGCTATTGTATCACCAGACGGACAGAAAGATGCACAGGCAGCAGAATTGAGTGGTTCTGATAAGGATAAGGTGGCAAGAAAAGTAGCAAGCATCAAGATCAAGTCTGTAGGATTATCTTTGGTAGAAGATAAAAACCAGGACAGGAAAGCTGATTCAGTCAGTGAACCTCTTCCAAGCAAGCAGGAAACTGTATTGGAAAATGGAGAAAGCGAGACTGCATTGGAGCCGAGAAGCTCACAAGAGTTGGAGGTAAAGCAGGCTACGCCAGAACGTCAGCGAGATGACAGAGAGCTAACTGCTGCACTTGAAGTGAGTATAAATTTGGCACATCTTTATATTTGGTCTTTTTATTGTGCAAACATGACATGGTAAAGATCTACAAATACATGGAAGTTACACAGTTAATTTCCTTGATCTTGCTGCCAGGCTATTAGGAAAGTCATGAAGATGGATGCAGCTGAGCCATTCAACACGCCGGTGGATCCTGTTGCTCTAGGAATACCTGTGAGTACTTTTATTTGGTAACGCTAGGTGTAATGGGTTTCTTCCTTTTGAAATGATAACCTTTTGGTATCTTTATAAATTTTGATCTTGAAAACTTGCTTCTCATAAATTTTGGTGTAGTATTCATTGCTTCCAACGAATAGGTTCATATAGATATATGTTAATGTCCGCTAGATATGTAATCATCACCGTTGTTCTGGGTAGGGAAAGAACCGATTCCATGGAGGGGGTAACTCTATAATCAGTGGCTTGCCTTCCTTATCTGATATCTCTAATTGTTATGTTTGAACAACCAATCTCTTTAGAATAGTACATTCCATTTCTCTGTTCTGTAGCTAAATTTTACGACTCATAGGCTATTCCTTGCCAGATGGGTCATCTTTCTTGCAAGATGAGTTCTGCACTCCAGTTCATTTTGTTGTTTCATGAACATAGTTGAGAGAGTAGGAAACAATCATTACAAATAAAATTTTTTTGCAAGTTCTGTAGATTTTTGTAAAAGCATGTCTGTTTGTTCTATTACCGTAGTAAGTAAACATATGCTCTTAAATCTACTGATAATGGAAAGAAATTCTTTAGTTTTTTCACTTTATTAGTGTTCCAACTTTTGTTTATTTGCCATTGACAGTTAGCAAAATTTGCAGGATTATTTTGATATTATTGATACTCCTATGGATTTTGGCACAATATGTCAAAATCTAGAACGTGGTGATAAGTATATGAACTCGGAGGATGTGTATAAGGACGTGCAATTTATATGGGATAATTGTACCAAGTACAACAGTAAAGGTGATTACATTATAGAGCTTATGAAACGGGTGAAGAAGGGCTTCATGAAAAACTGGCTGGCAGCAGGCTTGTATTCTGATGCGCAGGAGAACGGTAAGTATTGCTCAAGTGGCAGTTTATACCTGTCCATAGTTCATTTTATTGTTCAATATCATTTTCTTCTTCTTTTTCCTTGATGTCCTATAATCTCTGCTGTCAAAACTTCCTAGCTCTCGGGTTAAAACTGCCACCAGTTAGCTATTAGATCACTGAAGATTCCTTTATATAGTTCTAATTTTATTTTGACGTATTATTGTGAAGTTATGAAAAGTAATGGTCAACCTCTTATGATGGAGACCATAGAATAAAAAAGAGAGAGGGAGTAACTTGAATACGAGCTCTTGTCATTAGTACCTGTTTTAATTAGTAAGTTTTGTATTCGGTAAAATGTAAATGATTTCATACCAAGGGGACGAGAGGAAATCTTCTGTATACTGCAATATTTATTTTATCATTGATTTATTCAGTTTGTATGGAAGAAATACAAATCTGGTTTTCTGTTCTACCATGGACACATTTACTACATAACACAGTCAAATAAAAATAATCTCAAGGTATAATAATGCCATTGTGCCGCCAACTTTTCGCATTTCGTGGTGGTGGGTGTTTAACAGTTCTGTACACATAACAGGATGTCCATTTTGGGCAACTATAGTTCACTATCTGAATGAATGCATGCATTCATGTTTATGATGTGTTTTATCCAAACAAAAATATAGGTGGCAATGATAACACAGGCGATGAGGATGTCAAAGGTTCAAAAGGCAAGTCTAAGCAAAAACGGCGGCGCCTAGGGTATGTAATTGATCTTCTGACAGCCGCATGTGCAAGTTTCTTTTGATTGCTTTATTCAAGAAGCTAAACCATCACGTGTTTTCAAATTTGACGGGACATTCACTTCAGCAATCATATCTATTAGTAGAAATTTAGAAAATTGTGGAGTACTGTTTAGATTCGAAAGGGGTTAAAATAAACAAAACATGATAACGTGTTGGAACAAAAATGATAATACCAAGACATAGTCGTGTGCTATACATACTAAGACTTAGTTGAGTGCTGATATTGACCTTTTTGTTTGTTTTTAATTTATTCTTGTTATCAGAGTTGCATGTTTCGTTTTTTGGAAAGTGTAAATCTTCCTAGCAGAATCATGCCTCTTACATTGTAATCTTTTACAGCTGTTAAGGGGCTATTGACGGTATTTCATTTGCATTTCAGAGTAAAGTATTACTTGATTAACCTATCGTGCCACATATGAGTGGGGGCATTGAATCATGTCTGTTGAAAAGAATATGTGCATCCTAGCCGAGTGGTCGATATCACTGTAACTCTAGGAGCACATGTTTTTTCACTTAAATATTCCAGTCAGGTTAAGGTTATTATAGCAAGATTATTTCCCACTGACTTCTATTGAATACAAAGCACAGTAGCCTAATCTGTTGAAAATTTTGTGGTTGTCCTTGTTTTATTACATGATAATAATCTGATATGTTTAAATACAGGAATGATCGACACAAAAATGACTGTGCATGTGCTGTTTGTCAAGTTACACGTCGCAAAAAGGAAAAGGATGAAATCTTGGCTGTCATTGAAAATGATACAGCTGCAGTGAATAGTAACATTTCTGACCAGCAAATCATGGAGGTTAGAATTGTCATCCAAATCTTCTGTTCTACTGTGCGTTGCGTTTATGCACCTTGTCTATTTGAAACATTTAGTGTACACAGATTTTTTTTCTCCATCTTGATCTTACCCTTCTATTGGAGTGATATCTTGTCTATTTGAAGAATTTAATGTACATTGGTTTTATTTCTCCATCTTGATGTTCCCTTCGTTTGGAGACTATGTTCAATAAATTACCATGAAAGTTTTATCTCATTTGTCTGCATGTACATGTTGAAGTATTGCTCATTACATTGAGCAGATGCCTGCTACACACTACATTTGTTTTAAGTTTTCCAGGTGTTACTTTTAAATTGAATAATCATAGGTTTTTCTCACCATTCATTTAGTCGTGGTAATGGTACTTGTATTTTGTACTTTTTAGGTGGTTTGGACATTTTTCATTCTCAGAATGTAAAGTTGTTTTTCCAGCCATGCAGATCATCTTCACCTTGAACTAACTTATGCTTCACATAACAGGTAGACTCAGGCATTAATAACGCTGGTAGTCATGACACTACCTCTAGTCAGGAGCAACCACCACAAACTGATATGTACAGAAGAACAGTGGTAGCAGATGATTCAGGGACTCAGATAGAAAATCATGTGAAATTCTTCAACAACCAGCCACTGCCAGATGATTATGAGGATGAAGGGTCCAGACCATACTTTGACGAAAAAGAAGAGGTAGACTATACAGATTTGATCAGTCAGGAGGAACATACATCCAGTCAGCCCAATGATGGCTCCGAAGTTGCACAACACCAACATAAGGTAATTTTGGCCAGACTATCAGGGCTGTTTCAATTTTTCCATGTATGGTATGACATTATTTGACAATTAGATTAGGATCAACAGTGGAAAAGGAAAAGATTCTTAATAGCTCCTGTGGTTCAGCGGTTGGATTATCCAGCATGCTCTTTAAAGCTTCATATTTGTAATGAGTAATGCGTTGGAGTGTTGCATGGGTTGATGCATAATTTGAGTCCATTTCATCATCAAGTCAAATCGATTGCTCGTTTGTTACCTGTGCACTCTGCTTTCAGTCACATTCAGATGCACTCCTGGTATGCCTCTCGGTGCACATCGTGTTCTTTTTGTTTGCTAATACCCACATGGTATCATAGTAGGCTGAAAAACCATGGTGCATAGCATACGTACCTATGTATTTCTGAGAAATTCTAAACATTGGTTTTATTTCATTTCGTCACAGGAGCCAACAGAAACAAGCCAAGAGATTGAAATGGAAGATTATCCCATACAGAAGGAGAACCAATCATTCTTGCAACTCTGCGCACGGCTTTTCCCTAGCAACCAGAGTTCTGTTTTCAGGGGACGCCATTCTCTGTTCCGACAACAACAGCGGCAGGTTTCAATGAAGGAAAGCCCCCTGCATGCGGCCATAACAGCGATAATGAAACGGTAGGAATTTTGTCCGTCGAGTGGCTGCTTAGCAGCAGCAGTTTCGTGTAAAGGAAGCTCAAGGCAGCGTAATGACTTTGGGAGGGAAAGCTGTACCCTGAAGTCATGTGAGCTGGTCGGAATGAATCAGGTTAGTTGAAACATTTCTTTGAGCTCAGAGGCTCTGGTATGATTTAGGTACGAAGTTAGTTGGGAGATACCTGTCTATTGTTTGACAATTCTCTTTGTGTAAGCTTCATATTTGTATCAAGATAATTGTGATTGACAGTCACATGTTGCCACATTGCTTGCCGCCCTGGCGTAGGGTTGTACTGAACCTTATAATTGTATTGTTGGTGTCAAAGGATTTAATTAGTATTTGGGCCGATTCTTCTTCTGTCCATCCAACTGCCATCTTACCTGAATTGCCTGCTCAGATTGGAACAGAAATTCGATTGGGTAGCATAATTAAGGATTGAATATTGTCGGTGAGTATTTGTACATTCTCCCAATCAGTTGGTCCTAAAATTGTCACCTGCTCCCCTGAATTTTGGATGTCTCCCTCAACATGAAAAATGCATACGAATAATTTTCATGGATGGGTCTACACAAACTGCAATGTTTCTTATTTTCATAGGTCAATAGCATTCTTTGAAGGTGCCACCAATTGTTTGCAGCTTCAGCTGTTAGCTGCAACTGCCATCTTCCACACTTACATATCCCTGCCGTTTTCCCAGGCAAGCAAACCGTTCGGTTCTTGCTCATCGCCTTGGCAAAGTGCTTGTTTGGATTGTTTTGGCAAGATTGGATAGGTTTGCATTTGGTTTGCTACCTAAGGGACATGCTAAAGTTTTGACAAGGTTTGTGTTTGATTTGCCGCTGCCGTGGTTTGCCTGTTAATTAGTCCTCGTAATCTTTGGCACATTGCTTTCTGGGTGTATCTTGTTCGCACATACAGAAAGTAGCGTTGGTAGGCCTAGATATATATATTTCCACTAATAATAATTTGGACCTCAAGTGACTCCTTCGGCCGTATATGATCAGTATTTATAATATATGTTTTGCTTTGTGAGTGTACAGCTGGTTTATGTATGTGTGATTGCCCTATATGTCGAAACCTGATTTTGGCAATAATAAACAGGGGGTAGCGTTCAAGTGCCAAACACGATGGGTTAGTAGACAAAAGAGTTTAGACAGGTTCAGGCCTTCTTTAAAGAAGTAACACCCTACTCCTGTTTCGGGGATTGGATTCGCCGGGTTATATATTGATCTCTTGATCGGGTTGTGTATGAAGAAAACCTAGCTTATTGCTATTGTCTCTATGCCCCTCAAGGGACGTCCTACCCTCATTATATAGGTTTAGAGGGTAGACTCACAAGTCGGAGACCTAACTGCATACTATATAAGACTCCATAGTATTCCCGACTCAAGAGTATAAGCCGTTCCTTAATACACAAGGTAACGTAATACTTAAGTCCTAAGCCTATTACATAATCATGGCTCATAGCCTATCCTCTATAGTCAGTCGGATAAGCTAGCCGTGTGGGTATATGGTACCCATAATCTCCACAGTAGCCCCTGAGACCTTCACAGTCGACGAGATAACTTTGCCTCGAACCATAATAACACATAACCAAATACCTCCAGTGCCGAGTGCTTCCATCATCTCTGCCTAAGTCTCCCGAGTGCTTTTACCAAATCAAAGGCTATGAAGGACTGAAAAATTTCAAGAATAATCAAGAATATATACCTAGGTGCATCGACTAGATACACTTAATTAGGTGTAGCCCCCGACTATGTGTTTAGTTGAACAAACTAAGCATATAGTCAAGAACTATAATAATCATACTCATCCGAGTAATATAAATAAATGCTCAGCCAAAGCTAAAAACATTCACAAAAAATTATATAACACATAACCTCATAAATAAGGCACGGTGTATAATGATCCCGAGTACTGGCAAACTCATGCTATCCAAGTTGTTCTGCCCGAGTCATCTCGAAACACACAACTCCACCATCATCAGGAATATAAATCCGAGTTAATAAAACCCATAAATGAATTGACCAATCATATAAATAATATGACCAAAACATAATTAGTCTAAGCCGTAATATTGGTCTTAACTAAAGAAGCACACCAAAGTGGCAAAATAGCATTGATATAGAATCAATTGCTTTTAAAGAACCAAACAGCCTCAACAACTTATAAAAAAGTTGCCAAAATAGTCACAAAAAACTTCACTGTTGGTCACCTTCCAAGTTGCATCGCATCAACTCTTAAAAAATTGAATAACCACTGTATGGAAGGATTTGAAAAGACATTGGGCACTAAAGCACGTGCATATTGCCAAGGCAAATTTGCTTAAGTCCCTAAAAGACACGTAGTAGGCCACACCAGAATTATGGGCTGTAAGCTTCTCATGGGCCTCGGCCCAAATATGAGAAAACTTACCGATACCCTAAAAACCACCGAAGCGCCGTCGTCTTCCCCGTCGCTTCATCTTCTAAAAATTTCCCCTTTCGTGCTCCTGTTCACAAGCACCTCCAAAGAAAACCTAGAACACAAGCTCATCCCAATCCATTCATCCGGATATTCAAAATTCCATCAAAATCCACCGCGCGCACCCTGCTCCTAATATCTCCTCCAAGAATCCCTGCTCTCAGCACCTGATTTGATCCCCCACAAACCTTATCCATGGCGGAAGAGAGAGAAATTCCCTTTGACCAATGGGCAACCTCAGATGTGAAGGAATCAACTCTGAGAGAGATGGTAAAGGACGGAGTTCTTCCAGCCAAGGAGATCATCGCTGGCACCCAGCATACGGCGAAGAGTTCCCAACTCCGAACACCGGTGAGATCATTGTTTTCACCCACTTTTTCTATTGCGGATTTGGTCTGCCCACTTCCGAATTCTTTCGTGGCATTCTTGACTACTACGGTCTCAAGATTTACCATCTAAATCCAAATTCCATACTACACATTGCCATTTTCATCCATGTGTGCGAAGCCTTCCTTGGAATCTATCCCCATTTCAACCTCTTCCGCCGCATGTTCTCTCTTAAGGCCCACCCAACCAAGGACAACCCTTGCGTTGTTGGCGGCGCCGAATTTCAACTCCGCGGTACTCTCTGCAGAGACTACTTTCCACTTCCTCTGAAATCTTCTAACAAGGGCTGGCATGCGAACTGGTTCTATATCTCAAATCCAGCCCCTAGTTTGCCCGACTTCATTGGTCTCCCACCAATCCAACGAGCCAACTGGAATGCCCTGCCAGAAAACCAAGACTGGATAGAAGCTAATAATCTTCTGGCTAAAATTCTTGAAATGAAAAATAAGGGTCTCCAGAGAGAACAGATCACTCGGCACTTCATCAAGTGCCAACTGGCACCTATCAAAGAGAGATCTAAGCCAGCGTTTGAATACGAAGGGCAAAGTGATCCCAATCGGGAAGACCGGGAATCCCTGAATTTCCAAGTCTTGTGCGCTCATATGTACAAGATCTTCTCTTCTGGAATCGCAGTGGACTACAGCAACAAACTGCCTGTTGTCCCCTACCATCTTCATCGACCTCCTCCTCCGGTAAGTAAACTCTACATCTTGAACCACTTTTCAATTTGTCCATGTTCGTCAATATTTCTTAAGAATATTGCTTACAGGCAAATGCTCTGATTATCTCTCGGCCATACAAAGTGTACCACGAGGATATACCAGCTCAGCCGACTGCCAAGAAATCAACTGGCGGCCCAAAGATCAAACCTCAAACTAAAAACAAAAGAGCTGCTGCCGCTGTTGAAGAAACTAGCAAACGTGCCAGTAAGCAAAGAAAGCTAGTCGTGGATGACTCGGATGAAGAATCTGAAGAAATCCAAACTCCCAAAGCTAACATAAGCTCTCCCAGGCCATCCACCAGATCTGCTCCAAAGATCAGAAAATCCAACAGGTATTCTTCACACAACCAGTATTATCTTGTTGTTGAAAACTTACTTGATTTCACCTTAGTCATTTTCTATCTTCTTCTGCAGAAAACCTCAAGACATAGATCCCACTGGGCAGACAGAAAAAACAATTCCATCCGCAACACCAGAGAAACAAAAGTCTGCAGAACAAGGGTCCCAGAACCCTCTCCCAAGTGAAGCCATCCCCGATCAAGAGCCCCCGACTGCCAGACAAGCTACCCCGACTGGAAACCAGTCGGACTCTACTAATCAAGCATCAGCTCAAGGACCCCCGACTGAGAACCAGCCAGACAGGGGAGAACAAGTCCCAACCAATCAAGAAACACCGGTTGAAGATCCAGCACCAGTGAATGAAGAAGTCGGCAAGGATCAAACAACCAAGGATACTATCACTCAAGGAAACTATCCCGAAGCAACAACAGGTAACCTTCAATAGTCATCAGATTCTTGTCTCGAACATATCTTCTGATTTCCATCTTATTCATCATCCTAAGAACAAATGGCTGAAGAAGAAGAAATTACCCGACAGAAATCCACAGAGGACTCAATGCCTCCAATCAAGATCGAGTAGCGGGATGCCAAAGGCAAAAAGCAAGGCATCATTTTAAACAAGCAAAAAGAAGCTAAAGAATGCGATATGCTCGTCGCCAGCCTCAATGAAGCCACTCGACTGATGAACGTACGAACAAATTTCTCATATCTCAGTTGCATAATCTTTTGTAATCAACTGACTCAGTCTTCATAATGCAGAGAATATATCGTCGCTCACAGGCTAAGTCAGATACTCTAGAGAAGCTTGTGCCTCATGTCAACTCTCTAGAAAACATCCAACAGGATCTCAAGGAAGCTAAGGAAGAAGCTGCAGCTAGAGAAGTCGTCCTGCGGGAAGAAATCAACAAGCTTTGAGATATGAACCTGGAACTTCGTGGTTCAATCGGAGGTAAGAAAAATCAACTCATCTGTTCTTGTTTAATCTGTTTGGCTCCATTAACTCCAAATCTTCATGCTTTAGCCAATTTATCCGAGATCGAATCCCTCAAGGCTCAGCTAAAGAAAGCAGAGACTGACAATGCCAAGCTCGAGTCTGACAGAGATAAGGCTTTAGAAGAAATTGAAGGTAACCCCTGAAACTCATACTCCTTAATCTAATTCATCTTGATCATTAGCTTAATCTGAATCATATCGATCTTGTAGCCAACAAAGTTAAATCCCGTGCTCAATTTGAAGTTTTTGCTGAGAAAGTCCGAAAAGCTGAAAGAGTCAAAGACGATATTGCCAATGCTGCTACGCCAATCCTGTCGGCAATATATGAAAACGGCCTTGGAACAAGTGCCTTAGATGCTCTAGAAATCTTTGACAAGCTCAGGACAGCTCCAAAAAAGCACATAGAAAATATTACTGATGCTGCAACCATGAGTGCAAGTCAAACCCTGGCAATGACCAAATCTCTCTATCCCCGAGTAGATATAAACTCCATAGGAGATGGTTTTGTAGATGGCACTACGGATGAACAAGCTATAGGGCTGATAAATGAAGCACAGGAGTCGGCCAAGAAGATTGCCGCCGATGTAGTTGAGAATTTCCAGGGATAACTGTTTGATGTAAATAACTCTTGTGATCTGACTTGTAAATACTCAGTTTATTTATGTTTATGCCCTAATTTGAGTCTTCGTATTTAATTTCTTAAAAATTTTCGTCCGACTGTTACCAAGCCTAGACTTGATTAAGTCATTAAAAATTTTTCAGTCCTTATTTACTTAACTAAGACCAGAACAACAAACAATGATAAACCAAATATAAACAAGTTGTTATTGATAAAAACTTCATACTTTATTGATATTTATAGCCCCGACTGGCATCTCAAGAAGGCAACTTACTTGAAGTCGGCAGTCGAGAAGAACATGATACAAAAAACTTAAGTATAATATCGACGAAGGTGTTCAATATTCCATGAATTCTCCACGATTGTCCCATCTTCACGCTTCAAACGATATGCACTTGGCCGAGTGACCTCAGCAATTATATAAGGTCCTTCCCATAATGGAGATAACTTATGTCTATCCTTCGTCGTCTGAATCTTTCGCAGAACCATATCGCCAACAATAAAAGCTCGTGACCGAACATTTCGATTATGATAACGTCGAAGTCCTTGAAGATACCTTGCCGACTGAACCAATGCAGCTTCACGAGCCTCTTCTAGTCGGGTCAAATCATCAACTCGGTCTTGATCATAACGTTCGTCATTAAAACTGCGAACTCGAAGAGATTCGAACTCCATCTCACTCGACAACATGGCTTCAGCCCTGTAGACTAAAAAGAAAGGCGATTGGCCGGTAGCCCGACTGGGCGTAGTCCGCAATGACCATAATACTGAAGGCAACTCTTGAACCCATCTTCCAGCATAAGGGCTTAGTCTATCAAATACTCGGGCCTTAATCCCTTGAAGAACCATACCATTGGCACGTTCAACCTGTCTATTACTTCTGGGCTGTGCTACTGACACATAGAAAATCTTGATTCCAAAATCTTCACAAAATTATTTGAAGACGCCTCCAGTGAACTGAGTCCCATTGTCGGTTATAATCCTTCTAGGAACACCAAACCGATGCACAATGTTTAAAATAAAATCTCGCGCCTTATCCGCGGTTATTGTAGCAACCGGCCTAGCCTCAATTCACTTAGAGAGCTTGTCAATTGTGACAAACAACTGCGTAAAACCTCCTGGAGCCTTTTTGAAAGGACTAACCATGTCCAAGCCCCAAACCGCAAAAGGCCATGATAGCGGGATTGTTTGTAATTCTTGGGCTGGAACATGACTTTGCCGAGCAAAGAACTGACAACCTTTACAAGTTCGAACCACCTTGTCTGCGTCGGAGATTGCCGTGAGCCAGAAAAAACCTTGCCTGTAAGCCTTACCGACCAAAGTACGTGCCGCAGCATGACTGCCGCAAATTCCCGAGTGAATATCTTGCAACAATTGTCGTCCTTCCTCAAGCGTGACGCACCTTAACAGAACTCCAAACGGGCTTCTCCTGTACAACTCCAAATCCACCATGACGTAACTCTTACTACGACATCGGACTCGCTCTGCATCATCTCGATCTTCGGGCAGCTCCTGCCGAGTCAAAAAATTGATAAAGGGCGTTCTCCAGTCGGCATCAAGCATGGAAACCTAGTCTGTATCTTCTTCGCTGGTGGCTGGTTTTTTAGCAACAGTCGGCTCATAGAGATGTTCTACAAAAACATCAGTCGGGGCTACTTCTCGTTTAGAACCAAACTGGGCCAATTGATCTGCCGCCTCATTGTTGTGCCTTAAAACATGAGATAACTCCAAGCCATCAAACTTGTCTTCTAGCTTGCGAACTTCTTGACAATAAGCTGCCATATTGTCGTTTAAACAAGACCGATCCTTCATCACCTGAATTACCACCAACTGGGAATCTCCTCGTACAATCATTCGATGTATGCCGAGAGACACAGCAAGTCGTAGCCCATGAAGTAAAGCTTCGTACTCGGCCACATTGTGTGAAGCAGGAAAATGTATATGAAGAACATACCGTAGGCTCTCCCTAGTCGGGGAAACCAAGACGACTCCAGCTCCTGTACAAGTGACTCGTTTAGACCCATCAAAATGCATGGTCCAATATTGCAGCTCCTCCCTAGGTACATCTTCTTGACGCTCGGTCCACTCGGTCACAAAGTCAACCAAAATTTGGGAAACCAAAATTTGGGATTTTATAGATGTTCTGGCCTTGAAGGTAATATCCAATGGCATCAATTCTAGAGCCCATTTTGCGATACGCCCAGTAACCTCCCGATTATGGATGACTTCGCCGAGTGGAAAGGACGTAACCACAGTAACCGAATGACTTTGAAAATAATAGGCTAACTTCTTGACGGTAACTAAAACTCCATATAGTAGTTTTTGTACCTGGGGGTAACGTGTTTTGGATCCGGCCAACACCTCGCTAACGAAGTAGATCGGCCTTTGAACTTTTTGAGCTCGTCCTTCCTCTTCTCATTCAACGACCAAAACCATGCTGACCACTTGGAAGGTTGTGGAAACATAGAGTAACAAGGGCTCTTGAGGATAAGGTGAAGCTAACACGGGTGGCGTGGTGAGGAAGTCCTTGAAGTCTTCAAAAGCTTTCTGAGCCTCCGGGGTCCACTGGAACTCGTCTATCTTCTTGAGCAGCTTGAAAAAGGGCATGCCTCATTCATCGAGTTTAGAAACAAACCGGCTTAGCGCTGCCATGCAACCAGTAAGCTTCTGGACATCCTTCTGGGTACTCGGCGGCTTCATGTTTCGAATGACGTTGATCTTCTCTGGATTGGCTTCAATGCCGCGATGAGACACCATAAAGCCAAGTAACTTGCCTGACGGCACCCCAAAAGTACATTTTTCTGGATTCAACTTCATCCTGAAGGCTCGAATATTTGAGAAAGTTTCTTCTAAGTCGGCGATCAGATCTTGTTTTTGCTTAGTTTTGATGACGACGTCGTCGACGTAAGCTTCCATGTTCCGCCCGAGCTGGGTCTGAAGGCATCTCTAGATCATACGCTGATAAGTAGCTCTTGCGTTCTTGAGGCCAAAGGGCATCGTGATGTAACAATAAGCTCCGAATGAGATGATAAATGATGTCTTCAGGCAGTCGGACTCCTTCAAAATGATTTGATGGTATCCCGAGTAACAATCCAAAAAGCTCAGAAGCTCGCAGCTGGCTATTGAGTTGACGACTTGATAAATGCGGGGCAAACCAAAGGGGTCCTTGGGACAAGACTTGTTGAGGTTGGTGTAGTCTACACACATGCGCCATTGCCCTGTCTTCTTCCGAACCAGAACCGGGTTGGCCAACCAGTCGGGGTAGTAAACTTCTTTGATGAATCCGGCCACCAAAAGCTTGGCGAGTTCCTCCTTGATAGCATCCCTTCGATCTTGGGCAAAACGACGAAGTCGTTGTTTAATAGGTTTCGCGTCCTCTTTAACATTTAATGAGTGCTCAATCACCTCTCTAGGAATACCAAGCATATTAGACGGTTTCCAAGCAAATATATCTTTATTAGTTTGTAGAAAGGTGATGAGCGCGCTTTCCTATTTGGGGTCTAACTCGGCGCCTATTACAACAGTTTTGGAAGGATTAGAGGGATCAAGTGGAATCTTCTTCGTCTTGGCGTTGCCTTGTCCCGACTTGGCCATCTTCTTCGCTGGGATCTCGCCTTCGCCTGATGTCGATGCAGCCAGTCAGACCTCCTGTTGGCCAAGTAATCTCTCGCGAGTTTGGGCCATGTCGCAACTTTCCTTGTCGTAGGTGGAGGCTTGTTTGACGTCGCTGCGCAAGGAGATGACTCCATTGGGACCGGGCATCTTCATCATGAGGTAGGTGTAGTGTGGGACCGCCATAAACTTGGCAAGCGCGGGTCTTCCAATGATTGCATGATAAGCGGCTTCGAAGTCGGCAACTTCAAAGCTGACGTTCTCTGTCCGGAAGTTTTCCCGAGTGCCGAAGGTGACCGAAAGGGTGATTTGCCCGAGTGGCGTAGATGACAGCACTGGGATGACTCCGTGAAAAGGGGCTGAACTCGGCTTCAATTTAGATCTCGGGATTTGCATCTCGTCCAATGTCTTGGCGAAGAGGATGTTGAGGGCGCTACCGCCATCGATGAGGACACGCTTGAGCTTGACGTTGCGAACCACCAGGTCTAGTACCAGGGATACCGCCCCGGGTGAACCACTCGATTAGGATGATCTGAGCGGTTGAACGTGATAGCCACCTCCGACCATCATAAGTAACGTGGGTCTTCAGGCTGTACTGCGTTGATTTCCCTGTCGGTCAGCTTCTGCTTCCTCTTCGACTCATATGCTAGTGGCCCTCCAAAAATATGGTTTAACTCGGTCCTGTGATCTTGGAAAGGTTCTGAGCCACTAGCTGCATCGTCCTTCTTGGTTCCTGAGGTACCGGCTCCATCTGACGGCTTTTGGTGGAGTTGAGTGGCATATTGCTCGGCGAACTGTTTGTAGATGAAGCAATCTTTGGCCGCGTGCTTATGATTCCGGTGATGAGTGCATTGGGCGTTCATGATCCTGTCGTAGGCGGTGACTCGTGAACACTGTTGTTGGTAGTTTGACGTTGCGGCGACCAGATCCTTGGACTTACGCTTGCGATCTTTTTGGCCATTATTGTCGTTGCCGTTGCCATTGCCATTGTCCTTCTTGGGGCGCCAGCTACTCCCGGATTGCTTGTCCTGCCGTGAAGCTTTGATTGCATCGTCCGACTTGGCGTAGGAGTTGGCTGTCTCGAACATCTTCTTGACTGTCCTTGGAGGCTTGCGCCCGAATTTGCCGATCAGCAACTCATTGCGGACACCCTTCTGGAAAGCGGCTATGATGACGTCGTCGGTGATGTCGGGGATCTTGTTTCACTTCTCCGAAAAATGCCGAATGTTGTCTTTTAATGACTCGTTGGGCTTCTGGATCACATTGTAAAGATCGAAGTGAGTCCCGGGCCTTTCAAAAGTACCCTGGAAGTTGGCGATGAAGTGGTCCCGAAGCTCGCTCCACGAATCAATTGAACCTCTTGGTAAACTTGTGAGCCAATTCCTGGCTGAGTCGGCGAGAGCAACGGGCAAGTAGTTTGCCATGGCCTTGCTGTCTTCTCCTGCTGCGCGAATGGCGAGGGTGTAGACGGTTAACCATGACTCGGGATCGGTTTTGTCGTCATACTTGTCAATCCCAGTGGGCTTGAATCCACTCGGCCAATTCACTCGACGCAGGTCCTGAGTGAATGCGGGTACTCCATCATCATAGTTGTCGGGGGAATCCTTCCGGTCTTCATGATAGGGCTTGTTGCACTCGCGATGACGCCAGTCAAGTAACTCCCTCAAGTCACTAGGCGTGAGCCTTCGAGAGCCACTCTGGTAGTTTGAGCTATTGCCATAGCGAATCCGATCATGGACGGGTGGCCGGCCGTGACCTCTCTCACGAGAGTCGGCCGACTGATCTCGACGCTTCCAGATTGCGTGATGACGGGGGTCGTTGGACTTGGCGGGTGTCTTGCTGAGCTCGGGTCTCCGGTAGTCTTTGGATCGCATCGGTGGTAAGCGGCTACCGTCGGGTGTCTCGGCAATGGACTCGGTAGCTCTCCAAGCAGAGCCCGCGGGAGCACCGGGTAATGCTGTGGCTGCGACGATAGTCTTGACTTTATCTAGGATTGGAGTTACGCCGGGGGGTGTGTAACGCCCGCATTTTTCTAAAAACCGCAGTTTAATGTCGCTCTGTCTTTCTGTTCAAAATCCCCAAAAATTTCAAAATTAGTTTTAATTTTATTTTTGTTTATTTCCCAAGTTAGTTTTAATTTTGTTTTTATTTATTTTCCCCGGTCGTATCAAATCATTTTCTTTCCGTCCGAAATATTCCAAAATATTTTGGATTTCTACCGCCCGGTGTTTATCCGTTCTTTTCACCCGGAGGTCCTTTGCACTTCATTAAGCCAGGAAAATCACTCAGGCTCGTCCATTAATCGTGCATGCATGTTCTGTCTCTGTCCCTATTTTCCCTAAACCCCCTGCAAATCGACGGTTAGGCACCGTTCTGCCAGCACAGTGAAGATTAGGCACCGCTCCGCGCCGCTCGCCGAGCAAGCCGGGCAGCGACAACAGCACCAGTGAAGGTAGGCACCGCTCCGCGCCGCTCGCCGAGCAAGCCAGGCAACGACAACGGCTGGAGTCTGCAGACAGAGAAGCAAACACAGAGACATCAATGGAAGTTCTCGTCGCCAAGTTTCTACTCCCGAATCACTCCGGCAGTATAAATACCCAAGCAAACTTACCGTGGAGTTCCTCAGCCGATTCATCATTCCATTTTCACCACTCCAGAGCCGAATCGCCGAAGTCCCGGAGCTCGTCGCGTCGAGGTGGCCGGTTCCCTTTTTCTTCTCTTCTTCTTCTTATTCTTCTCCCTGCTCGGCCCTATGTCACGCCCAGAAATTCACTACCAGAATTTCCAAAGCAAATTGTGTATTAAAACCCCTGTCCAGGACCAGCCAGGGTACACAAATGACAAAGTTGCCATACAGATCCACGTCTTACAAAACAATAAAAATCTCTTACAAAACTGCAGCGGAAAAAGGAAACAACTAATCTAATAAACTAAACACTCGCAACGTAGCGACTCCAACCACAGGCATTCCTCGACGGTAGCAACAAGCCTACTCTTCTGAAAAAGTCTTCCTCTGAAACAACCTCCAACTCTGGTGTGGGGAAAAATAAAGCAAGACTGAGTACTACCCACTGTACTCAACAAGTCATACCGGAAAGGAAAATAATGATGCAAGTAATAACAAAGGAGAGCTGCAATGGTTATTTTGCATAAAATACGCATTTAAAAACAATAGTTGAAAACAGTAAAACAGTTGAATTAATTAGTCATAATTAAACCATCACTGTCCAACGCTACACCACGTTGCGACAGGCCCAACCATCCACCTGAACTAAACCATTTCCATTAAGTCAAATTATTAAAGAGTTCAACTAATCACGGTGAATCTGGTTGATCGCCCATAACCGCGGGCACGGCTATTCGAATAGTTTTACTCTGATCAGAGGTGTACATCTGTACCCACAAGACACAGTCCTACAACACATTACTGTGCGCCGACATACCACCACGGTATACCGGAAAAGGAGCTGTGACAGGACCCTTCGCATAACCCCCTCTAACCAATCGTACCACCTCGGGTTTCGCCCCCACTCCTCAAAAGGCAGTGGGCAGCCCCCCCTCGAGCCTTGGTGAATCCGGTAGCCGCATAGACCCTCGCCGGGCCCATCCAAACTCCATCACGCTCACCCTAACCAATGTACGTCGGCTAGAGGAAAGCTACACTTCAAGTCCAGCCGTTGCCCACGCTGGCTTGTGGTACGCACGGTTCTTCTTCCAGGGTTTCCCGCGAACCGGTCCTTAATCGTCATGAGCACGACCATCAAAACCATGTGCTCACAACCCACCATTAATCAATATTTTAGTTGAAACATTTAATTAAATCACCCACGATTAACCATCGCGAGCCAACATGAAATAACCATCATTAAGTATTAATGAAGCTTTAAACAACCCAATTGTGAGCTAATGTTTCTAAGCAGGGCTAAGCAAGTTCTATTGTAGCAACTATTCAAATTATTTCCCAAGCTATCAAAGGAATAAGGTAATTGCAATATAAGGCTGAGTACAATAGGTAAACTATCCCATAGATGACATTATAAAACAATGCAGTATTTAGAGAAAAATAAGACTGTTTCGCAATTTAGGTACAACATGATCAAATGAATAAGTATGACTTGCCTTGCTCTTGCGCTGGGTCGACTTCGGCAACGACTTCGAAGTAAACCGGAGAATCGGAATTACCGGAATCTACACGACAAACAAAGCAAACAACAATACATGCTATAAGTCTACTGAAACAAAGAATAAAACTATTTTTAATGGATTCTCTGCATTTTTATGAATTTTCTGAGACTTGAACGGACTAAAACGGAGTCCGGATGAATTAGTTATGAATTTTTGAAGTTATCTGTGTTTTTACTAAAACAGAAAAATCCTTAATTAATTATTGCGCAATAAACCCTTAGGGCTGACGTCACTGCTGACGTCAGCGGCTAGGGCTGACGTCAGCCGCGGCGGCGGCTGCGCACCACGTGGCGCACACGTGGCGCCGACGCGGCAGCCACGCGGCGCCCACGTGGCGGCCACGCGGGACGGGAGCGGGCGGTCGGGATCGGCCCGAGTGGCCGATCCGACGGCTGAGGCGCGCGGGCGGCGGCTAGGGTTAGGGTTTGGCCGAGCGGCGCGCGCGCGGGCGGCGGCGGAGCGGCGGCTCGCGGCGGCGGCGCACGGGAGGCGGCGGGGCAGCGGCGGGTGCGCGCGCAGCGGCGGCGCGGCGGCGCGCACGGCTGCGCGAGGCGGCAACCGAGCGGCGGAGCGGCGCGCGAACGGCGGCGACGGAGAGGGGAAAAGGGCGGCGGCGGCGGCGCTTACCGACGGCGGAAAACGGCGGCGGCGCGGCTTCGGCGACGGCGCGCACGGGCTAGGGTTAGGGCGGCGGCGGCGCGGGGAAAACGAGGGGCGGCGGCCTCGGGGGGGGGGAATAAATAGGGCGCGCGGCGGGAGTCCCGCCGGGAAACGCGGCGGCGCGGGCGGCGCGGCGGCCGGCCGTGTCGGAGGCGGACTCGGCCGCGGGCCCACGCGTCAGCGGGCCCGGCGCGAGGGAGGCGCGGCGGACTTCCGGGCGGCTCGGGCCGGGGCCTCGGGCCGGCCCGGGAAGGAGGAGGGGCGTGGGGAGACGCGGCGGCCTCGGGAGGGAAAAAGGCGGCCCGGGGCCGGGAGGGGGAAACGGCCTGGGCCGGCTGGGCCGGTCCGGGAGGGAAGGAGGAGCGCGCGGCAGCGGCTTGGGCCGGAGGGGAGAATGGGCCGACGGCCCGAGAAGAGGAAAAAGAAAAAGAAAAGGAAAAGAATTTCCCCAGGGATTTATTTACTGCGCGTGAGGGTTTTTAATTAGTTAAAATTATTTCTGGGGCTCTGAAAATTCCACTAAAAATCCTGTTAGTGTATTTTGACATGGGGAACTCAAGAAAAATTCCACCTTGCCATTTCCACTTCTTTAATGCATTATTTAATTGGGTTTTTTCTCCAGATTTAATTCAACAATTTCTCAGATAAATTATTAAATTTAATTTTTACGATTTGGGAGAACCTCAGGGTGTGACACCCTACTCCTCCTTCCTTCCCAGCCGAGCCCCTCCCCTCTGCCAGCACCAAACCGTCGCCCAGCTGCTGGCCCCGCTGCCCAGCCGCCGGCCGACGCCACTCCCGGCAGTGCTGCAGCCGACGCCAAGCAGCCAGGGTACTGCGCCTGCCGAGTCGCTGGCCCCGCACTCCTGGCCGCCGGCCCCGCGCTGCCGAGCCGCCAGCCTGCGACCCCAGCAGCCGCCTCCGGCCTGCGCCTCCTAGCCGCCCAGCCGCCGGCCCTGCGCCGTGCCGCGCCGCCGGCCGAGCCCGGCTGCAGCTGCTGCGCCGCGCCCCGGCCAAGCCCGGCCAGCGCGCCGCCCTCTCCCCTCCCTGCCGCCCAACCGCCGGCCGACGCCGCCCCCGCCGCGCGCAGCCGCCGCCCGGCCGCCGCCCCCCCTATCGCGCCTCCTCTCTCTCGGCATGAGAAGAAAGAGAACAGAGAAAACAAAGAAAGAGAGAGAAGGAGATAAGGAGGAGAAGAAAGAAAAAAAAAAGAAAAAAGAAAAGAAAGAAAAGGAGTGGGACCCACGGGCCCACATCTCTCTCCCTTGACCCCCTTTGACCTGACAGCCGGGCCCCACTCGGAATATTCCCTGGAATATTCCTCTCTATTCATTTAACCCTCCAAAAATTCCCAAAACTTCAAAAATCCATATCTTTTCTTTCCGAACTCCGTTTGACTCCGTTCAAGTTCCAAAATCTTTCTAAAATTCCCCTCTATTTATTAACGCTGTCTTTTTCATGTTTTGTTTTGGTTTAGCAGTGGTTTTATGTGTTGTTTGTTTTCTCGTGTTTAGAACCCGAGTCGGACGGAGGATTCGCACAGGAGTTCGACGCTCCGCCCGTTGTCGCGGAACAAGGCAAGCCCCCTTGACCATTTATTGCCCCTATATTTTTAAATTAAATATTTTGTTTGCCAAATTGCATGCTTTAGGTTACACTGTTTTTGGCCACGATTCAATTATAAATCGTCGGACCTTCCCAGTAGTCACACTTTTAATATTTAGAAATTGATGACCCCATTCCTTTGTAACTCCACTACATATTTTGCATTGGTAATTAAAATGCCAAAGTAGATTACCTATAGGTCACGATTGTGCTGTCGTGTGGGAAAACAAAACTGGGAAATTTATATTTTGAAAACCCGGCGAGATGTCGGTGTGGTTAAGAAGAAGAAAAGTGTTTTAAAAACCTGATGATGCGGGAGTCAGTACCTTGGTGGTTTGACTACGTATTATCCATAAGGACCGTTTCCTTTGGGAAATTCATCTGAACATATGACAGTGCGACCACACGGGTAGAATGGGATGCCCCTGGCCGAGTAAATAGCTAAAACATAAGTGTCTAGCAGGTTAGCAGTTGAGGAGCACTGGTATGGTGGCGGGTATGGCAATCTCCTGCAGTGGGGATGTGTCGGAGTCCATACGGTGGGGCCTGAGTAGATGAGGGCTTGAAATTTGGCCTGATGCTTGGTGGAGAGATTCCACCCAACTGTGGGACACGGGATATTTATGGGTTGGTTATGGAAAAGCCTTGTAGCGAGCTCTCCGTTGTCGGCCATGTCTGATCCACATGTGTTCGGTAATGCGAGAAGTCCGCGACGTGTGGGTAAAGCGTGCAACCTCTGCAGAGTTTAGTCAAACTGTTTAAACAACCGTGCCCATGGTCATGGGCGGATGTGAAGTGTTTCTCATAGCGTAGTGTTTGTTTTGTAAATTAATTCTTGGAATGGGTACCGTCACCAGAGTTTGCCTTTGTGGCGGACGGCCAACCTTCGTGGTTGGGAACGAGTCTGTGTGACTCGGGGTGTCGATTGGCACCAAGGTGTGGTTAGGGCTGAGATGGCCGAAGTAGTGTGGCTGAGATGGCCGAGCAGTGCTGAGATGGCACGGTGTTTGTATTACTACAGTGACAGGTTGTTGCAAAGCAACCTGTGGAATGGAGTGAGGCGTGAGCCTTACTTCGAAACTAAAAACTATTACACTAGAGGTTTACAACTAAATGATTTATAAAACATGGTTTTCCAAATAAAACCGTACCACCCCTTGTTATTGGCCTTGCATGTCATATTTTTCCTGGGCTTGCTGAGTACAACGAGTACTCACCCTTGCTATTATTATTTATAGAGTTAGAAGAAGGATACCTTGACCCTTCCGCCGAGGCCTACTTTCAAGAGCAGGTCGAGTACAACTTCTCTGGGTTTCAAGCCTAGTTCCCAAGCCTAGCCTGTGGATTTATGGTTGTCCTCTTGCTTCATGTCACCCTCCACTGTTGTTATGTTTCCGCTTGCGTTTACTTTGTTCTTTCAGTCTTTCTACCAGTCTGGGGTTTGTCCACGACGGTAGTAGTTTGAGACCTCCAACAATGTTGTAATAAAAGCTTTGTATTTTTGGATTCCACTATTATCCTGTGAGTGCCAGCTCGTGTATCCTGGGACTGGTACTGTATTCACAGATAAGATTGTGACCTCCAGTCTATGCCGGTTGATTTTCTAGACCAGCATAGTCAGGGGCGCCACAGGGTGCCATGTCGATGATGGTGTCGATGAGGGTAAGAGCGGCGACCGTGTTCTGTTGGGGCGTGAGGAAGACGTTGGTGTTGTCGACTCGGGTTTGAATTTTGGCCTCGTGAGCGAAGTGCCCAGCCGCCCTTAGATCTCGTTTTCTCTTGTCATTGTCTTCTTTTTGCTTGAGCTCCTCATCCTTGCGCTTGAGTTCTTCCTCTTTGCACTTGCGCTCCTCTTCGAACTTGGCTCGTTCCTCTTCTGCAACCCTGCGGGCCACGACTGAGTCGGTCTCCGCTACTTCGGCCATGAGGACGTTGAAGAATAGCGGAGCATAGTTGCTGTCGAAGTCGGAGTCGTTGAGATCCTCCGTGGAGATGTCGTAGAGGTCGTCGAAGTCGGAAAAGCTAAGGTAGTCAGCGATCTCAGTAGATGAGCACGATCTGAGGGGTTGAATCATAACGGCGATCTCTCTAGAGCTCGGACCTCAGCATGATGATGATGAAGAAGATTCTCCCGAGTGGTTCGATTCCAACTCGGAAGTTAGAAGGTTGAAGTAGATCTCAGCGTTGTTTGGTAACCCGAACGGCGCCGAGTGGTTTTCCCCTCCCAACTGGTTTGGATCCGAGTCGAGGAGGGAAATCTTGCCGAAGTTGTCGGTGATGAAGTCGAGGCTACCGAAGCGGAACACCTACCCTGGAAGGAAGGCGAAGTCGTCAATGCCTGAAGCAGATCCCATCGCGCTAGTCGGTGAGAAGAAGAAGAAAACTTGACACAACCCCTACCTGGCGCGCCAACTGTTGAAACCTGATTTCGGCAATAATAAACAGGGGGTAGCGCTCAAGTGCCAAACACGATGGATTAGTAGATAAAAGAGTTTAGACAGGTTTAGGCCTTCTATAAAGAAATAACACGCTACTCTTGTTACGGGGATTGGATCCGCCGAGTTGTATATTGATCTCTTGAAATAGGCGAGAGGTTTTGCTGCTCGCGCCAATCCGGACACCATCGCGTTCTGCCGAGCGCTCTTGGTGCCTACGACCCTCCATCGTAGGGCCTCCTGCGGTTACTGCCTGCACCGAGGACCATCAAGGTGCTTGGATCTGCTCTCTTCTCCTGGCTGCAAAATAAAATCTGTACCAAACAACTTAGAATCTGTGAAGTGTTAAATGCTGCCGGATTCGTGTGAGATTGAATGTTACTGATTTGGTATGCTTATGGGCTTCAGGAAATCATGTCGTTTTGTGGACTTTTTTCATTTACTGGACATGTAAGGAAGAACAGCTCTGACCGTGCACATTATCCTGTATGTTCATATAGTCTAATGTAATATCTAGCTAGAACAATACTTAATAGAAAATTTATTTTATTGCAGATACCTTATTTTCAGCTCAGGAAAAACAATTGGACTTTGAATGCTTACATGGTTGGAAAATGGAATGTTAGATTTGATTTGTGATCAGAAGGCCATTACCTGTATTCCTTTTTGCATCAAACCATCAACTCGTTTTAAACTGTACCACTTGATTTGTCAGTAAGCACTGTTCTATAGAAACCAAACGCCATTATATATTGCTTTCACATGCAGAACTATAAACTTAATAATTGTAGTTATGCTCATTCATGGGGATGAAATCTGTAATCAACTGTGAACCTTCTTGCTACTGGGTTCAACAGTCCATAATTCACGACCTTTTTGGTCCATTACTCTAATATACTGGTGTGGAGATTATGGGTACCATATATCCACACGGCTAGCTTATCCGACTGACTATAGAGGATAGGTTATGTGTTGTGATTATGTAATCGACTAGGACTAAGTATTATGTTACCTTGTGTAATAAGGAACGACTTAAAGTCTTAGTCGGGAATATTGTGGAGTCTAATACCGTATGTTATTAGGTCTCTGACTTGTGAGCCTACCCTCTAAACCTATATAAGGAGGGTAGGACGTCCCATGAGGGATAGATTGAGTCAATAGCAAAAGCTAGGTTTTTTTCATATATCCCGATCAAGAGATCAATAAACCACTCGGCGGAACTAAACCACCGAAACAGGAGTAGGGTATTACTTCTTTAGGGAAGGCCTGAACCTGTCTAAATCTTTCTTGTTTGCTAACCCATCGTATTAGGCGCTTGATTGCTACCCCCAATTTCTTATTGCCGAAATTAGGTTTCGACAGTTGGCGCGCCAGGTAGGGGCAAGCTTCAAGTTTTCTTCTTCATCTCGTCGACTAGTGCAATGGGATCTTCGACAGGCATCGACGACTTCGTCTTCCCTCCCGGGCAAGCGTTCCGCTTCGGCAGCCTCGACTTCATCACCAACGAATTCGGCAAGATCTCTCTCCTCGACTTGGATGCGAACCAGTCGGGGGAGGGAAACCACTCGGCGCCTTTCGGGTTACCGAACGACGCCGAGATCTATTCTAATATCTTATCTTCTAAGTTGAAATCAATCTATATGGGAGAATCTTCTTCATCACCATCTTGCAGCGGTTCGAGTTGCAGGGAGATCGCCGTCATCATTCAGCCACTCGGATCGTGCTCATCTACCAAGATCGCCGATTACCTCAGCTCTTCCGACTTCGACGACCTCTACGACATCTCCACGGAGGAGTTCAACGACTCCGACTTCGACAACGACTACGTCCTGCAATTCTTCAACATCCTCATGGCCGAAGTGGAAGAGACCGACTCAGCCGCGGCCCGCAGGGTGGCAGAAGAGGAACGAGCCAAGTTCGAAGAGGAGCGCAAACATAGAGAAGAAGAAGAACGCAAGCGTATAGAGGACGAAAACAGGCACAAGGAGGAGGAGCTCAAGCGAAAAGAAGATACTGACAAGAGAAGACGAGATCTGAGGGCCGCTGGGCGCTCAGCTCGCGAGGCCATACTCCAGACACGAGTCGACAACACCAACATCTTCCTCACACCTCAGCAAAATGCGGTTGCTACTCTCACCCTCATCGACACGGTCATCGAGCGAGCACCCGCCGACGTAACCCCAATTCTGGACAAAGTTAAGACTATCGTCGCGGCAGCGGCTACCGGCGCTCCCACAGGCTCTGCCCGAAGAATAACCGAATCCATTGCCAAGACACCCGAAGGCAGTCGTCTACCACCGATGCGTTTTAAAGATTACCAGAGGCCCGAGCTCAGCAAGACACCCGTCAGGTCCAACGCCCCTCGTCATCGTGCAACTTGGAGACGTGAAGACCAATCGGCCGACTCTCACGAGAGAGCTCACGGCCGGCCACCTGCCCATGATCGGATCCGTTATGGAAGTAATTCCGACTACCAGAGCGGTTCACGAAGGTCCGCGCCGAGTGACTTGAGGGAAGTACTTGACCGGCGTCACCGCGAGCGCAACAAAGCCTACCATGGAAACCGGAGGAGTTCACCCGACAATTACGATGATGGAGTACCCGCGTTTACTCGCAACCTGCGTCGAGTGGATTGGCCGAGTGGATTCAAGCCCATGGGGATTGATAAGTATGATGGCAAAACTGACCCCGAGTCATGGTTAACCGTCTACACCCTCGCCATCCGCTCAGCAGGAGGAGATAGTAAGGCCATGGCAAACTACCTGCCCGTCACTCTCGCCGACTCAGCCAGGAACTGGCTCACAAGCTTACTAAGAGGTTCGATTGATTCATGGAGCGAGCTTTGCGATCACTTCATTGCCAACTTCCAAGGCACTTTTGAAAGGCCCGAGACCCACTTCGATCTCTACAACATCATCCAGAAGCCCGACGAGTCGTTGAAGGACTACATACGAGCCCGACAAGCAATCCGGGAGTAATTGGTGCCCCAAGAAGGACAACGGCGGCGGCAACGGTAACGGCAACAACGGCCAAAAAGATCGCAAGCATAAGCCCAAGGATCTGGTCGCCGCAGCTTCAAACTACCAGCAACAACGTCCCCGAGTCACCGCCTATGACAGAATCATGAACGCCCAATGCACTCATCATCCCAATCACAAGCATGCAGCAAAAGATTGTTTCATTTACAAGCAGTTCGCTGAGCAGTACGCGACTCAAACTCACCAGAAGCCGTCAGATGGAGCCGGCCCCTCAGGAACCAAGAAGGACGACCAAACCGGTGGTTCAGAACCTTTTCAAGATCATAGGACTGAGTTAAACCACATTTATGGAGGACCGCTAGCATACGAGTCGAAGAGGAAGCAGAAGCTAACTGACAGGGAAATCAATGCAATACAGCCTGAGGTCTCGCGTTACTTACGATGGTCGGAGGTGGCTATCACGTTCAACCGCTCGGATCATCCTGACCGAGTGGTTCACCTGGGGCGGTATCCCCTGGTACTGGACCTGGTGGTTCGCAACGTCAAGCTCAAGCGTGTACTCATCGATGGAGGCAGCAACCTCAACATCCTTTTTGCCAAGACTTTGGACGAGATGCAAATCCCGAGATCAGAATTGAAGCCGAGTTCAGCGCCCTTTCATGGAGTCATCCCAGGGTTATCATCTACACCACTCGGGCAAATCACCCTTCCGGTCACTTTCGGCACTTGGGACAACTTCCGAACAGAGAATATCAGCTTCAAAGTTGTCGACTTTGAGGCGGCTTATCACGCGATCATTGGAAGACCTGCGCTGGCCAAATTTATGGCAATTCCACACTACACTTACCTCATGATGAAGATGCACGGTCCCAACGGAGTCATCTCCTTGCGCAGCGGCGTCAAGCAAGCCTTCACCTGCGACAAAGAAAGCTGCGACATGGCCCAAACTCGTGAGAGATTGCTTGGCCAACGGGAGGTCCGACTGGCCGCGTCAACATCAGGAGAAGCCGAGATCCCAACAAAGAAGATAGCCAAGTTGGGAGACGGTGATGCCAAGACAAAAAAGATCCCCCTTGATCCCTCTGATCCCTCGAAAACTGCTGTAATAGACGCTGAGTTAGATCCCAAATAGGAAAGCGCGCTCATCACCTTTCTTCAATCTAATAAAGATATATTTGCTTGGAAACCATCTGATATGCCTGGTATTCCTAGAGAGGTGATTGAGCACTCATTAAATGTTAAGGAGGATGCGAAACCTATCAAACAACGACTCCGCCGTTTTGCCCAAGATCGAAGGGATGCTATCAAGGAGGAACTCGCCAAGTTCTTGGCAGCCGGATTCATCAAAGAAGTCTACCACCCCGACTGGTTAGCCAACCCGGTCCTGGTTCGTAAGAAGACAGGGCAATGGCGCATGTGTGTAGACTACACCGACCTCAACAAGTCTTGTCCTAAGGATCCTTTTGGTCTGCCCTGTATTGATCAAGTCATCGACTCAACAGCCGGCTGCGAGCTTCTGAGTTTCTTGGATTGTTACTCGGGTTATCACCAAATCAGCCTGAAGGAGTCCAACTGTCTGAAGACATCATTCATTACACCATTCGGAGCTTATTGTTACATCACAATGCCTTTTGGCCTCAAGAATGCCGGAGCCACTTATCAACACATGATTCAAAGATGCCTTCAGACCCAACTCGGGAGGAACGTGGAAACTTATGTCGATGACGTCATTATCAAGACCAAGCAGAAACAAGATCTAATCGTCGACTTGGAAGAAACCTTTGCAAATATTCGAGCCTTCAGGATGAAGTTGAATCCGGAGAAGTGTACTTTCGACGTGCCGCCAGGCAAGTTACTTGGCTTTATGGTACCTCACCGAGGCATCGAAGCCAATCCAGAAAAAATCAATGCTATCCGGAACATGAAGCCCCCGAGTACACAAAAGGACGTCCAGAAGCTTACTGGTTGCATGGCAGCGGTAAGCCGCTTTGTTTTCAGACTCGTAGAATGAGGCATGCCCTTCTTCAAGTTGCTCAAGAAGACGGATGGATTTCAATGGACTCCAGAGGCCCAGAAAGCTTTTGAAGACTTCAAGGACTTCCTTACAACGCCACCCGTGTTAGCATCACCTTACCCTCAAGAACCCTTGTTGCTCTACGTCTCTGCAACCTTTCAGGTGGTCAGCACGGTTTTGGTCGTCGAATGCGAGGAGGCAGGACGAGCTCAAAAAATCCAGAGGCCAATATATTTCGTTAGCAAGGTGCTGGCCGGATCCAAGACACGTTATCCCCAGGTACAAAAATTACTATATGGAGTCTTAATTACCGTCAGGAAATTAGCCCATTATTTTCAAAGTCACTCGGTTACCGTGGTCACGTCTTTTCCACTCGGCGATGTCATCCATAATCGGGAGGTTACTGGGCGCATCGCAAAGTGGGCCTTGAAGTTGATGCCATTGGATATTACTTTCAAAGCCAGAACGTCTATAAAATCTCAAATCTTGGCTGATTTCGTGGTCGAGTGGACCGAGCGTCAAGAAGATGTACCTATGGAGGAGCTGCAATACTGGACCATGCATTTTGATGGGTCCAAACGAGTCACCGGTTTAGGAGCTGGAGTTGTCTTATTTCCCCGACTGGGGAAAGGCTACGATATGTTCTTCATATACATTTTCCTGCTTCACACAATGTGGTTGAATACGAAGCTCTACTTCACGGACTACGACTCGCTGTTTCTCTCAGCATACGTCGGATGATAGTACGAGGGGATTCCCAGTTGGTGGTAAATCAAGTGATGAAGGATTGGTCTTGCCTAAATGACAATATGGCAGCCTATCGTCAAGAAGTGCGTAAGCTGGAAGACAAGTTTGATGGATTGGAGTTATCTCATGTCCTGAGGACAATGAAGTTGCTGATCAGTTGGCTAACTTCGGTTCTAGGCGGGAAGCAGCCCCGACTGACGTCTTTGTTGAGCACCTTTACGAACCGACTGTTAAGAAGTCAACCGCTAATGAAGAAGCTACAGATCAGGTCGCCACGCTCGACGCCGACTGAAGAACGCCGCTTATCAACTTTCTGACTCGGCGGGAGTTACCCGAAGATCGAGACGAAGCTGAACGAATCCGACGCCGTAGTCAAAGTTATGTCATGGTTGATTCAGAGCTATACAAGAGAAGCCCGTCTGGAGTTCTACTAAGATGTGTTACGCCTGCGAAAGGATGACAACTGTTGCAGGATATTCACTCGGGAATCTGCAGTAGTCATGCTGCAGCACGTATGCAGGATCGAACAAGATCAAACGAACCTACCAGAGGAGGGGTGAATGGTAGGAAAACCAAAAACCAAAAACCAAAACTTTTAGCGGAAATAAAAGTTACCCTCTAACCTGATGAAGTCCGATCAGACCGCCGTGACGCCGCCGGTCAAACCGCTGCACTGCCGCCGGTCAGACCGCCTCCAAGCCGCCGGTCAAACCGTCGGGAACTGGAGAAAACACGTATCGACGAATTCTTGAAAATAGATCAACTTTATTGCATCAATATGTGTTTACAAAGTGCATCTAAAGCACTCCTCCCTCAACTCTCAAACTAAATTGAAGTCTAGAAGCAAACCTAACTTTTCTCTCCCAAAAAATTGATATATCTCTAGCCTCAACCTCTTAGCTATTTATACCTAAAATCTCCAACTCAAAGTAGGAGTAGAACTTCTATTCCCAATAGGACTCTATCCCTCAATTAGCAAAACAAATTACAATTACCAATTGTAATTCTCTCTTTTCCAAAACCGCAGCCACAACCAATCGGACTGCCTCCGTTCCGGTCTCGATCTCCTGCCCACCTAAGCCGACTCAACCTGCCATCCAATCGAGCTGCTGCTGCTCCTTCCAGGCCAAGCCGCCTGCTGCTGCAGCACACATGCAGCTGCTGCTCCTGGACCAACCAGCAGACGCCAACGCAGCCAAGCAAGCCAGCTGTACAGTACGAACACACATGGCATGCTACAGTACCTAGAGTACTGTAGCAACCATGCACTCCCATGCATCAGCATCTCTGTCTTCTCTTTTCTAATTTCTTCGCGAACACCGACGCTTGCACACACACCTCGTGAAGCCCGTTACGAAGATCTTTCCCACACGATGTCTATCTATCGTGTACCATCTCATATTCAACCTCGTTACCCGGCATCTTTGATCGTCTGGACCTCAACTCATTCTTGAGTCTAGTCCCGATCCCACCGTTGACCGAAGTTGACCTTCAAGACTCCTACACACAATCAGACAACCGTTTCTGGGCACAGATATCACAACCTAACCCACATTTGTCACACGCACTCACACCAACATCCACAAATATTCTCGAACCAATTTATCGAATAAATCATTTGCGAAGCCAATTGTTCATCACAAAATATTAATCATGACAATGATTTCACAACGTACTCTGGTCGGCAAGGCCTATAGGCAAGGTTTTTTCTGGCTCATGGCAGTTTCCGACGCAGACAAGGTGGTCCACACGTGTGAAGGCTGTCAGTTCTTCGCTCGGCAAATTCATGTCCCGACCCAAGAGTTACAGACAATCCCATTGTCGTGGCCGTTTGCAGTATGGGGCTTGGATATGGTTGGTCCTTTCAAAAAGACTCCAGGAGGATTACACATTTATTTGTCGCAATTGACAAGTTTTCCAAGTGGATCGAGGCCAAGCCGGTTGCTACAATAACTACGGACAAAGCACGAGACTTCATCCTAAATATTATGCATCGGTTTGGTGTGCCTAACAAAATTATAACTGATAATGGGACTTAGTTCACCGGAGGCGTTTTCAAAGAATTTTGTGAAGACTTCGAAATCAAAATTTGCTATGCGTCGGTGGCACATCCTAGAAGCAACAGACAAGTCGAACGCGCCAACGGCATGGTACTCCAAAGTATTAAGGCCCAAGTGTTTGACAGGCTAAGCCCTTACGCCGGAAGATGGCTGCAAGAGTTGCCTTCGGTACTATGGTCATTGCGGACTACGCCCAGTCGGGCCACCAGCCAATCTCCTTTTTACTTAGTTTATGGGGCCGAGGCCATGCTGCCGAGTGAGATGGAGTTCGAGTCCCTACGAGCTCGCAGTTTCAACGACGAGCGTTATGATTAAGACCGAGTCGATGATTTGACTCGACTGGAAGAAGCTCGTGAGGCCGCGTTGATTCAGTCGGCTCGGTATCTTCAAGGACTTCGACGTTATCACAATCGTAATGTTCGGTCACGAGCTTTCATCGTTGGTGATATGGTTCTACGAAAGATTCAGACGACTAAGGATCGACATAAGTTATCTCCACTATGGGAAGATCCCTATATAATTGCCGAAGTCACTCGGCCAGGAGCGTATCGTTTGAAGCGTGAAGACGGAACTATGGTGGAGAATTCGTGGAACATTGAACACCTTCGTCGATATTATTCATAAGCTTATTGTATTACGTACTTCTCGACTACCGACTTCAAGTAAGTTGCCTTCTTGAGTTGTCAGTCGGGGGCTACATATATACATCAATAAAGTATGGTGTTTCTTACCAACAATGACTTGTTCATATTTAATTTATCATTGTTTAATGTTTTAGTTTGAGTTAAGTAGATAAGGATTGAAAATTTTTAATGGCTTAGTCGAGTTTAGGCTTGATAACAGTCGGGCGAAATTTTTAAGAAATTAAATGCGAAGACTCGAACTAAGGCATAAGCATAAATAGATTAAGTATTTACAAGTCAAGTTTTACAAGTTATCTACATCAAGCAAAATCATGCCTGGAAGCTTTCGGCTATATCGGCCCCAATCTTTTTGGCCGATTCTTGAGATTCGTTGATTAACTCCAAGGCTTGCTCATCCGAAGTGCCATTTGCAAAGCCATCTGCAATAGAGTTTATATCCACTCGGGGATACAGGGACTTGGTCATGGCTAAGATTTGACTTGCACTCATGGTTACGGCGTCAGTAATATTCTCTATATATTTCTTCGGAGCCATCCTGAGCTTGTCAAAGATCTCAACTGCATCCATGTCACTCGGTCCAACACCGCTTTCATAGATGGCCGACAGAATTGGCGCGGCGGCATTGGCGATGTCGTCCTTGACCCTTTCAGCTCTCCGGACTTTGTCGGCGAAGACTTCAAATTGAGCATGAGATTTAATCTTATTAGCTACAAGTTTCATATAACTTAGATTATGCGAGACGCCAGGATCAGCTAAGATAAAGGAGTACAAGTTTCAGGAATTACCTTCAATTTCTTCAAGGGCCTTATCCCTGTCGGACTCGAGTTTGGCGTTGTCAGTCTCGGCTTTCTTCAGTTGAGCCTTGAGAGATTCAATTTCGGACACATTTGCTACAGCAAAGAAGACACAGGATTGTTGGAGCCGAGTAGATAAAAGCAAAGATATATGTGTTGGTTTTTACTTACTTCCAATTGAACCACGGAGTTCCAAGTTCGTGTCTCGAAGCTTGCTGATTTCGGCTCGAAGGACAACTTCCCTGGCTGCGGCCTCTTCCTGGGTTTCCTTGAGAGTTTGTTGGATGTTCTCCAAGGAGTTGACATGAGGTACCAACTTCTCCAAGGTCTCCGATTTAGCCAGGGAACGGCGATATATTCTCTGCACCACAAAGATTGGGTCAGTCGGCTGTAAGAATTAGCGCAATCAAGATATAGAAGGTTTTGTTCTTACGTTCATCAGCCGGGTAGCTTCGTTGAGGTTGGCGATAAGCAGATCTCTTTCTTCTATCTCTTTCTGCTTGTTTAAAATGATGCCTTGTTTTTTGCCCTCGGCATCCCGCCACTCGATCTTAATCGGAGGCACCGAGTCCTCTATGGGTTTCAGTCGAGTAATTTCTTCCTCGGCTATTGGATTCAAGGATGATGAATGAAGACAGAAGATAGAAATATGCTTCAATCAACAATTTGACGAGATTTTGAAGGTTACCGGGTGCCGCGGAAGGTTGATTTTCTTCGGCAGCAGCATTTCCAGGAGATTGATCCCTGTTGATTTCTTCGATTCTTGGCACTGGATCCTCGACTGGAGTTTCTTGAACGGATGGGGCTTGTTCTACTCTCTCCGGCTGATTTTCAGTCGGGGGTTCCTGGGCTACTGTTTGATCAGCTGAGTCCGGCTGGTTTCCAGTCGGGACATCTTGACTGGCAGTCGGGGGCTCTTGCCCTGGGATAGCCTCGTCCGGGATGGGGTTTTGAGACCCTTGCTCTGTGGTTTTCTCTGTTTGCCCGGTAGGATCTATGTCCTGAGGTTTTCTGCAGAAGAAGATGAACATGATCACATTCAAGAAGATTTTTCAGTAGTAAAATGGATTCAGCTATTTGAAAAATACCTGTTGGACTTCCTGATTTTTGGAGCAGATCTGGTAGATGGTCTGGGAGAGCTTATGGTGGCTGCAGGAGTTTGGACTTCCTCGACGTCGTCATCCGAGTCATCCATGATCAGTTTTCTCTGCTTGCTAGCACGTTTGCTAGGTTCTTCGACAGCAGTTGCAGCTCTTTTGCTCTTGACCTGGGGTTTGATCTTTGGGCCCCCAGTCGTTTTCCTGACAGTCGGCTGAGTTGGTGTATATTCATGATAAACTTTGAATGGCCAAGAGATGATTAAAGCATTCGCCTGCAAACAATATTTTTTGAGAAATGATAAAGAATATGGATAAACTGAAAGATGGATTATATTGGGAGGCAGCTTACCTTAGGAGGTGGCCGAAGAAGGCTAAAAGGAGGAACTGGGAGCTTGTGGCTGTAGTCTATGGCAATTCCAGAGGAGAAGATTTTGTACATCCGGGCGCACAAGACTTGGAAGTCTAGGGATGTTTTGTCTTCCCGATTGGGATCACTTTGACCCTCATATTCGAAGGTTGGCTTGGATCTTTCTTTAATTGGCGCTAGTCGGGACTTGATGAAGTGCCGAGTGATTTGCTCTCCTTGAAGTCCATTATTCTTCATTTCAAGGATTTTGGCCAGAAGATTGTTTGCTTCTAACCAGTCTTGGCCTTCAGGCAGAGTATTCTAGTTGGCTCGTTGGATCGGTGGAAGGCCGATGAAGTCGGGCAAACTGGGGGCTGGGTTCGAGATGTAGAACCAATTTGCATGCTAGCCTTTATTAGATGATTTCAAAGGGAGAGGGAAGTAATCTCTGCGGAGAGTTCCGCGGAGTTAAAATCCGACACCACCGACAACGCAAGGGTTGTCCTTGTTTGGGTGGGCTTTCAGAGAGAACATTCGGCGAAAGAGGTTGAAATGAGGATAAATCCTCAGGAAAGCTTCACATACATGAATAAAAATAGCGATGTGCAGAATGGAGTTTGGATTCAAATGATAGATTTGGAGATCGTAGTAGTCCAAGATACCACGAAAGAAATCGGAAGTGGGAAGACCAAATCCGCAGTAAAAGAAATGGGTGAAGACTACGATCTCACCAGTGTTTGGAGTTGGGAACTCTTCCCCGTACGCCGGGTGCCAGCCGATGATTTCCTTAGCCGGGAGGACTCCGTCCTTCACCATTTCCTTTAGCGTGGATTCCTTCACGTCTGAGGTTGCCCATCGGTCGAAGGAGATTTCTCTTTCTTCCGCCATGGATGAGGATTGTGGGGAAGAGGATTTGGTGATGGAAGTGAGGATTTTTGAAGAAGATGATTGGAAACGAGGTGCGCGCGGTGGATTTTGGTGGAAACTGGAGTTTTTGGATGGATGGATTTGGATGAATTTGTGCCCTAGGTTTCTTCGGAAGTGCTTGTGAACAGGAGCGCGAAAGGGGAAAATTTGGGAAGATGAAGCGGCGGGGAAGACGACGGCACTTTAATGGATTTAGGGTATCGGTAGGTTTTCTCTTTTTGGGCCAAGGCCCATGAGAAGTTTACAGCCCGTGATATTGGTGTGGCTTTGCACGTGTCTTTTAGGGACTTAAGCAAATTTGTCTTGGCAATATGCGCGTGTTATTTACCCAATACCTTTAAAATCCTTTCATACAGTAGTCATATGACTTTTTAGGAGTTGATGCGATGCAATTTGGAAGGTGACAAATAGTAAAGTTTTTTATAGCTATTTTAGTAACTTTTTTATAAGTTGCTAAAGCTGTTTGGTTTATAAAAGGATGATGGAGTTGAATGCTTTGAGATGACTCAGGCAGCATGACTCGGATAGCATGAGCTTATCATTACTCGGGATCATTATAGGGTTATGTGTTATATGATTTATTACAATTGTTTTGGCTTTGCTAAGCGTTTATTTTTACTCGGATGAGTATGATTATTATAGTTCTTGACTATATGATTAGTTTGTTCAACTAAACACATAGTCGGGGGCTACACCTAATTAGGTGCATCTAGTCGATGCACCTAAGTTCATATTTTTAATTATTTTTTTGAAGTATTTTTAGCCCTTCACAGCCTTGATTATTGGATGATAAAGCACTCGGGAGACTTAGACAGAGATAATGGAAGCACTCGGCAATGGAAGCACTTGGCTATGGAAGTACTCGGCTGTGTGTTATTTTTGTTTGAGGTTATGATATCTTGTCGACTGTGAAGGTCTCAGAGACTACTGTGGAGATTATGGGTACCATATATCCACACGGCTAGTTTATCCGACTGACTATAGGTGATAGGTTATGTGTTGTGATTATGTAATTGACTAGGACTTAAGTATTATGTTACCTTGTGTAATAAGGAACGGCTTAAAGTCTTAGTCGGGAATATTGTGGAGTCTAATACCGTATGTTATTAGGTCTCCGACTTGTGAGCCTACCATCTAAACCTATATAAGGAGGGTAGGACGTCCCATGAGGGATCGATTGAGTCAATAGCAAAAGCTAGGTTTTCTTCATATATCCCGATCAAGAGATCAATAAACCACTCGGCGGAACTAAATCACCGAAACAGGAGTAAGATATTACTTCTTTAGGGAAGGCCTGAACCTGTTTAAATCTGTCTTGTTTGCTAATCCATCGTATTAGGCGCTTGATTGCTACCCTAGTTTCTTATCGTCGAAATTAGGTTTCGACGACTGATCATGTCTTGCATGTACGGTGTGGTGGTTACTCAAAAACAGATGCTGTGCTGTTACTTTAACTTGCTGATAGTTCATAGGAAAAGGAGTGCTAATCCAAAGACCAGGCTCAGACTAGCAAGGTACATCACGTGTTACTCTGTCGTGCCCTGCCTTGCAGACTTGCGCTGCCACAGCCGCTAGGTACACGCACGATCGCCCTCCTGAGCCGCTACGATCTCCCTCTCACCGGAAAAATGAAAAGACATAAACCTGCCTGAGATGATGTGGTATATTTTAAAGTTATCGGAAACCAAATTTAGAGGCACTCTTAGAGTATGAGATGATTTTTGGACCCAATTTTTTGGGATGGTCCCAATCCAATATTTTTATGAGTTAAATTTTGGGACGCTCTTCAATTTCCAGCCCGCCCTTAGGTAGCAGTTAGTTAAACATCGGTGCATGCCAAAAATAATTTTACATTGGTGACCGTGGGTGTACTCCATATCATGATGGCTCAACATCATTACTATGTGACTACAGTGAACTAGAAAATAATTCTATATTGGAAGCCACAACGAGTTAGAGGTATTAAATTTCGTAGATTCCGACTGAAATTTCGAATGGGTTTTTAAGAATTTAAATTTGAACAATCAAATCTAACTGAATTTTGATTGAAATTTGTCGGAAAAAATAGTGACATTGTTAGGGGTTCGGATGTGCCGCGGCCTCCGCTGTTTCTGGTTTCTTCTCCAACTTGATTTTTGGTTGGAATCCGCAACAAGTTAAAATACATTCCAAGAGAACCGAGGCACATTAAGCTATAAATGTGACTTAGGACAAACTATAAATGCTTATGATTTAGGACGGATTGAGTAGATAAGAGCTCTGAAACATGGCACAATCTCGCCCTCGCCCTTGAACCTTCGTACTCCACTTTGGCCCTTGAACCTTCTTACTCCACTTTGGTTGCTTCAAGTTGCTAACCAGTATGCCGATTGTGTTAGATACAAGGCAATCACACACAGATAAACCAGTTGTACAATCACAAAGCAACAGGTTAGACCCTACGGGCCTCGACTCACTACTACCTCTAGATACAAGGCAATCACACACATGCATAAACCAGTCGTACGCTCACAAAGGAAAACATATATAATAGTACAAACTTTCTGTATGGAAATCTAAGCCTACCACCCTACTTTCTGTATGTGCGAACAAGGTACACCAAGAAAGCAATGGTGCCAAATATTACCTCAACTACCAGGCAAACCATGGTGGCGACCATCCATGTGGGGCCCAAAGACGCAACGATAACGGCTATTGACATGAGAGGTACGCCGATCCAAATCAAACCAACTTCAATGAGAGCTTCTCGAACGGCGACAGGCGCATGTGGTAAGTACAGGTTCAAATACATCACCATCGCCGAGACAAGCGCCACGTAGACTCCACATAATATGATAGGCAGCAGATGCCACAAGGAGTCGATAGTGATGTGAGGGTCAATGTAGAGACCGTAGGCCATACCCAAGGAGGTGACGATGTGAACAGAAGGCAAGCACACTGCAAGTAGCCACATCACAGCCCGCGGGACGTCACCCTTCAAGTTCGCTTCCCCAACTGTGAGTGCAGACATGTTGATTCCCTGGTCTGGTCCGTTCATTGGTGGCAATAACACTCAGCTGATAGAGCGAGATGGATGTGTATAGCCCTGCAAAAAAAAGAAAATCGGTATGATATCAATAACTATCTCATGAAGAAATATATGAAATCTTACATCGACCAAACTGTACTGTATGTATGTGTATGTTTCCATTATAAGTGAGTAGTTTATAAATTGGTATCCCACCACAAGAGAGGATTGAGAGGGATTTGGAGGGGATTTAATCCCGATCAATCTCTTCGTCTTAAGGATTAACCGGTAAGTATAATTTTTCAATCAGAAAGTGTACATTATATTTCTTTTCACTTGTCTTCCTTAAAAAGATGATCCATCACAGGAAAGAACAAGGAGGATTGACTATACATGCCGTCGCCGCCCTTTTGCCGCCCCGAACCCTAACCCTAAACGGCCACCACCGCCGCCTCCTCCGGTCCCGAGAGTTAGTCAGTCGCCTCAGCTATAAGGAAGGTAGGGGAGGAGAAGCATACCCTCGGGACTCTGTTGGCGGCCACCGCCGCCGACGGGCCCTCGGGATGTAGCAAATCGAGTCACCGGCGGCGCAGAAGGGAACGGGATTGAAAGCAATTGGAGATTAGGCACAAGGGTGTCGGCAACGGGGGATGGTTTATAATGGTGAGGTAGAGAGACGGGCTGGACCCAAACTCCGCTACTTTCATTAACATGGCTCGTTGGGCTGGCTATCTGGCCTGGCCCAGTGTTCGCTGCCCGTCTTCAGTTTCTTTTGGAAAAAAAAAGTCCAATTTAAATCCCTTAACGAATATAGGTCAGACCTAATTGATATCCCTCAACTGTTTTAAACAGGGTATATGACGCTCCAACTATTAATTGTTTAGGCTTATAAGCTAGTCTAAGCCTAACAAAGAAACAACTTTTCGTTTGGCTTTTTCTTTTTGAACCCATAAGTCACTCCAACACTAATAAGCCAAAAGCTAAATTGGAGTAACATTTTTTTACTTATATGAGGCAGAGATATGACTCCACCACTAAACTTAGGATATCTAATCCACAAGCTTATAAATTATATAAGCCAATAAGCTGACTTAAAAGCCTAAGTCTAAACGAAAAGACTTTAAAACTGGTGTAAAATGACTCTATGGTTTTTACTGACTTGGTACGTTGACCTAATCCGGCTAGCCAAGTCAGCATATGGGCCTCATTCCTTTCCTCAATTGGTCCTACCAGGATCTTCTACTTGAACTTTATGTGTGGGACAGGCGACTGGATCAACTTACTAGTTGCAAGTGTGTTTCAGCTGGACAAGAGCGTGTTTGCTAGTTGCAAGGATTCTGTCGATACTGTTGTCAAGAATACTGGGATTGAAATTAAAGCTGACGAATTGACATGTGATAGAACTACATAAGCTTTGAGCGCAGTTGGTTTGACCGAGTGTCCAAGTAACAGAAATTACATTGACCACCAATCGGTTGACATTGAAGCACCCGTGCGTACTGAAAATCAGGGGGCTGGGTGTGCTCAATTTTCTTACACTGCTCCGTGTCAATTCAAGGTAGATAGCACGGCACAAACCAAAAAAGTTCCTTCATTTGAAATTTCAGAGGTCTAGGGTGATGGGAAAGTTGTGTTGTGCGTCCAATTTCTATGGACCAGGAGCTTTCAAACACTCCCAATCATTTCAGAAAATTTCCAGACTGGGATACCGAGGAAGGGTGGATTTGAAATTCTTTTCATGAATGTCAGTTGGCTTACAGAAAGGACATACAAAAATGGATTTCTGGAGACATTTGAAATGGTCAACCATTATTCTCCGTCTCATATGTCTCCCTTGTTTGAGCAACATGATCTAAGAAGTGAGCTCTCACAGTTCACTGTTGGTCCAGGTGGTAATATTTTATCTGTGCGGGAGGATGAGATATCTAGTAATAGCCCGTGCTCTTGCTGTATCGGGGGAACGCCGCCATTTGGCCATGTTCGGCGGAAGGAGATTCTCTTTTCGAGCGCACGCTTTTCAAACTGTTAAACGGTGTGTTTTTTGCAAAAAAAAAATTTATACGAAAGTTGCTTTAAAAAATCATATTAATCCATTTTTTTAAAAAATAGTAAATACTTAATTAATCATGTGCTAATGAGTCGCTTCGTTTTTCGTGCGAAGAAAATATGTTCCCAACTCACCCAAACAAACACAGCCTAAGAATGAGACAGAGGATGCCAGGCTTGAGCATGCTAAAACAATGGAAAAATCATGTAGCCTTCTGTCTGAAAGTTCTCTTAACCCATCACCATGGTCATCTATCGGATCTTTAGATTCTGAAGCAAGTTTTTCATCTTTTAGTTCATCAGTTTCATCAGATGACCTATCTGGTTATGATAGCTTGCCTTTATTCTCCTCAATACATCCAGAAGTCATTGTAAATGGAAAGTAGCACTCAGAGGCAAATATTCTGTTACTAGCATATGTGCTAAACAATTCCACGATCTTCCAAAGAAATGCTGCCCATCTGAGCTTGCATATATTACTTCCCTAAGTCGCTGCAAGAAGTGGATGCTCAGGGAGGAAAAGGTAAAGCTTTCTTTGCAAAGACAGTGGATGACAGGTTCATCATAAAGCAAATAAAGAAGACAGAGTTTGAATCCTTCATAAAATTTGCCCCTGATTACTTTAAGCTTGTTCACCATTCTCTAGACACTGGAAGCCAAACTTGCCATGCCAAAGTGTTGGGAATTTATCGGGTACTTTACATTGATGACTATATGGTGTTTTTTCTTACAAGTTGCTTCTTCTCAGGTTAAGCAAACAAGGCATGGGAAAGAGAGAAGGATCGATCTGATGGTGATGGAAAACCTTCTCTTTGGGCACAATATTTCACGGATTTATGATCTTAAGGTGCTATTTTTTCACGACACGTCGCGCACTCCAATGACCGTGATGCTGTTTACTTGGATCAAAACTACGTTGAGGACATGCGTGTCTCTCCAATTTATTTATATTGGTGGAAGAACAAAGCATCTTTTGCAACGTGCAATCTGGAATGACACATCTTTCCTCACTGAATGTATAAAGCAAATCCTCAATCCAATTACAGGTAATTGTGGCTTTCAATTAAAAATGTGTTCTTTAACCGATTTATTGAACTTGCAGTCGGTCAACGTTACGAACTATTCTCTGCTTGTGGGAGTGAAAAAAAACGAGATTTAAAAAAAAAGGCATCCCTCCAAACATTTTTTAACAAAATTTTATGAGCACCATCAAGTGCATCTCCTTTGGGAGTGGACAAACAAAAGCATGAGCTTGTATTTGGCATCATTGATTATCTGAGGCAGTACACTTGGGGCAAGCAGCTGGAAACATGGGTGAAGACTTCTCTGGTAGTGCCAAAGAATGTTTCACCAACTGTAGTTTCACCTAAGGGAGTACAAGAAAAGGTTTCGGAGGTTCATGGCCAAGTACTTCCTCACGGTTCCAATTGAGGCTGAGGCAGTTGTACAATTCTGTATAGGACTTGTCTGACAGTTGTGTTGAACTTGAATCCTGTCCAGTTGCTACTTGGCTATTTTTTTTCGTTTTGTAAAATGGTGGACATAGGAAGGCCTCACTCACTAATTGATTTTGGCAAGCCCAGAGAAGTTTGCAGCTTTAAGGCAAGTCGCTGGGGCAAGTAAGGCCTACAGTACATTGTCAATTTCACAATTATTAGTATAGGAATGAAATTACAAAGTTGATGATAATTTTAGAAATGCGAAGGCCGAAGGGGAAGCAGTTTCCATTAACTAGTTCTTGTGACGTTACTACTCCTAATTAACTATCATAATTAATTAGAGGTTGGCCGCGCGGCGGAAACAACATGAACATCCCAGTTCATCGAGCAGAAAACAATGTCGCATTCGCCTCGGCGATGTCGAAGGCGGACTTGCCGGAGCCGATGATGGTTACGCGTCAGAGCTCACGTTTCCTTGCCCCAACATTCCCACTGAACCAACTACTAGTAACTTATTACTACCAGTAATTATTTATCTGGAGGATAGCAAAGCAGCTGACATAGAACAAAAAGCAGATATATATAGGCCAGGATGTACTAAGAAACAGGTACGGAAACATAGTCAAACGAAGTTGGCCACTAATGAAGAATAAGTGAAAATTGTAAACTCAAAGAAAGAAAAAGCCATCGATGAAGCAGCTGCAGAGCTGAGTGAAACAGTAGAAGAAACTCCAACAATCAGTATCCCTATTCCTCAGCAAACTTCACCAACGCCGATCCACAAGACATATCAATCTCGGGTATGTACTTTGTACTCTTAGTCCTTTCATAACTTTCTTTGCCGATCTCAGCATTAACTCCTCTTTTGTAGAAAAAGAAATCGGCTGCTAAAAAGAAACCTGCACCGCCTCCATCGGTAACACTTCCTTCAAAACTTTGTTTAAATCTTATTTCATCAAGCATTAACTCATTTTGTATTTCAGCCGATCCGCTCTCCAACTCCTATTCATCATGATTCAAGTGAACATACTCCATCGGCTAGAGACAGTCACCACATTGAAGACCAGCCGATTCCTCCTATTCCTGTAAGTATTTGTATCAAAAAATATAAATCGGCCATTAATATTCTATTGACTAACAATCCTGTCTCTTTCAGGCCTTAGCCGACATGTTCTCTTTTGACATTTGGCAATTCATGGATGAAGAGGAAGAAACATCCAGCAAGGCTATTGCTCCTATAGCCGATGACTTAAAAGCTACCCTCAAGGATATCGCTCATCGGCTTGAAGGTTCCCTTGATGCTTTGGTTGTCAACTGTGGATCAATTAGAGCAAGATTTGAAGACATTCAAGATCAGATCCTAGACGATGCAGCCGAAATCATCTCTCCAGCAGTTTTCCTTGAACAATATCGTCACAAGCTGGAAAGAGCAAGACAGAGGATAGCCGATAGGCGAGAGCGAAAAGATCTTGAGACAACCATCCATGCCAATCGGCAATCCATAAACGAGGAAAAAACCAAACTTGATCAGATGATATCTGGGCCAAGTTCTATCCAAAGCAATATAGATCGGCTAAAGAATAAGAAGATTGAACTACTGGCTGAATTAGAAGTCTGCAACGCTGAGTTATCTCTAGAAAAACAGAAGCTTGCCGATTTACCAAGAGCCATTGAAGAACAAAAATCCAAGCTGAAGTCCTCGATCAGACACTTAGCCGATCTAAACAAATCCATGAAAGTCATCCCAGGAAGTGATGCAGCCGATGCTCAAGCCATAGAAGAAATAGAACAAATTAGGCAAAGGGCTATATCGGCTATCCAAAAACTTGTAACATGAATCCGCCGATGATAATATAAATTCCATACTTGTATTTTTGCTTTAAAATTTTGCTGTAAAACTCTCAATGTACTTGGAAATTTTGTTGTGAAACACTCAATGATGCTAATTTTTGGATGTATATGCCCCCTAATTTTGTTATGAAAAATGAAACATCACAAAATTACAATCGGCTAAGAAAAAATAACCATGAAACAACCGATTATACTAAAAAGAATTGTGCTAAGGGCGATATAACTTATATCGGCCATCTAAAGGCGATGTCAATACATCGGCTACCATGTATCGGCAATATACAGCCGAATCATGAATTAATCCAAACACTTGGGTAATACTTTTTCAAATATTTTCCATTAAGAGCTCTTCCAAATATTTCTCCATCAAGTCCTTGTAGCATGTAAGCTCCTTTAGAGACAGATTTGTAAATCCGAAAAGGTCCTTCCCAATTTGGTGACCACTTGCCGAACTTATTATCACGAGTTCCAATCGGCAGAATCAATTTCCAAACCAATTCTCCCTCCTCAAAAGATTTCGGTACCACCTTCTTATTATAATGCCGCGCAACACGCTCCTTATCTTTTGTGATCTTTTGTAAAGCATACATTCTGGATTGAACCAAGTCTTCTGACTCATCTACCATAAGATTATGATAGTCATCGGCTGTCAATGCATCTTCTAAATCAATCCTCCTTGAGCCGATGACATGCTCCCATGGCAAAACTGCTTCATGCCCATAGACTAACTTATATGGAGGAACTTGAATTGACCCATGACAAGTCATCCGATAAGACCATAACGCCTCAGCCAATCGGTTATGCCACTGCTTTGGAAAATCGGCAATCTTTCTCTTAATCAACTTAATTAAGCTTTTATTGGATGCTTCTACCTGCCCATTAGCTTGCGCATAATATGGTGAAGAATTCAATAATCTAATTCCCATACTCTCCATAGATTGAACAAATTCATCTGACACAAAAATAGATCCTTGATCAGTTGTAATTTTTGTGGAAGACCAAATCGGTATATAATATGCTCTTTAACGAACTGAATTGCATCCCCAGAATCAACTTTTTTCAATGGAACTGCTTCCACCCACTTTGTAAAACAATCGGTTGCCACCAATATATACTTATGTCCTTTACTCGATGGTGGATTGATCTGGCCGATCATATCAATTCCCCAACCTCGGAACGGCCATGGCTTGATTATTGGATTCATAGCCGATGCTGGTGCTCTCTGAATTGATCCAAATTGCTGGCAATCTCGACATCCCTTGTAATATCTAAAGCAATCCTCTAACATTGTCGGCCAAAAATACCCAACTCTTCGAAGTAACCACTTCATTTTATGAGCCGATTGATGAGTACCACAAATACCTTCATGAACTTCTCCCATCACAACTTTGGCTTGATCAGCACTTAGACATTTCAGCAACACCCCATCAATCGTCCGATAATACAATTCATCATCTAACAAGACATATCTCAAAGCCTTATACCTCAATTTCCTTGAAACCGATTGAGAAGGATTCTTCAAATAATGAAACACATCATACCTCCAATCATCGGCTGCAATTGTAACAATCCCCATCTCAACATCTGTCACCATCGGCTTGTATCCCGATGCCCCCTGAGCCAAAGCATTAGCCTCTAAATTCTGCTCCCGAGGAACATATCTCAACGTCACCAGCCGAAACTCATCTATTAATGCCCGACACTTTTCATAATAAGCCACCAATACATCACTCTTGCATTCATATTCTCCGGCCAGTTGACTAATTATCAACAATGAATCACCCATGACTTCAATAGCATCGGCTTCAAACTCCTTCAAAAGTTGCAAACCTTTGAGAACTGCCTCATACTCAGCTTGATTATTTGTAGCATATGGCTTGATGGTAAAAGCAAATTCAAAACTTGCCCCTCTTGGTGATATGATAACCAAACCGATGCCACAACCATGAGTACAAACTGATCCATCAAAAAATAACGTCCAAGGTGCAATATCCACTGAGCCGATCGAATCATCACGATGTTCTACGATAAAATCGGCTATAGCTTGCCCCTTAATAGCTTTAGGTGACTCATACTTGAGATCGAATTCTGTTAAGGCATAAATCCACTTTCCAACCCTTCCTTTCAATACTGGAGCCGATAGCATATATTTAACCACATCGGCCTTACAAATTATAGTACATTCATTGGATAACAAATAATGCCTCAACTTTGTACATGAAAAATACAAGCATAAGCACAACTTCTCCACTGAAGAATACCTGGTCTCTGCATCCAAAAGTCTTCTGCTTAAATAAAAGATTACCCTCTCTTTACCTTCGAACTCCTGGATTAAGATCGAGCCGATTGACCTCTCATCGGCTGACAAGTATAATTTGAAAGGCACCCCTTTCTGTGGAGAAACTAAAACTAGAGAAGAACTTAAATATTTCTTAATATTATCCAAAGCCTTCTGTTGCTCTGCCCCCCATGTAAACTCCTGATTGGCTTTAAGTCTGAGTAAAGGTGTGAAAGGCTCTAATCTCCCAGACAAATTAGAAATAAATCTTTTGATAAAATTTATCTTGCCGATCAAAGATTGCAACTGTTTCTTGTCTTCTGGAGGTTGAATTCTCTGTATTGCACTAATACTCCTTTGTGGCACTTCAATACCCCTCTCATGTACAAGAAAACCCAAAAATTGTCCAGACGATACACCAAAAGCACACTTGGTAGGATTCATCTTTAAGCCATATTTCCTTGTTCTCTCAAATACTTTTCTTAGATCGGCTATATGATCAATAATCTCCTTGGATTTCACTACCACATCATCAATGTAAATCTCAACCAATAAACCGATCAGATCATGAAAGATATAATTCATGGCTCTTTGATATGTAGCTCTAGCACTTTTCAATCCAAAAGTCATGACAACCCACTCATACAAACCGATTGCACCAGGACACCTAAAAGCAGTCTTGTGAATGTCTTCTTCTGCCATCAAAATCTGATTATATCCAGCATTACCATCCATAAAACTTATAATTTTATGTCCTGAAGCAGCATCTACCAATTGATCAGCAATCGGCATGGGGTATTCATCCTTAGGGGTAGCCTTATTTAAATCTCTGAAATCGATGCAGACCCTAAGCTTGCCATTTTTCTTAATCACCGGAACTATATTAGAAACCCACTCAGCATATCGGCATGGATGAATAAAACCAGCATCATATAAACGAGTAATTTCAGCTTTAATCGCATCATACATATCGGCTTTACATCGTCTAGGTGATTGTTTATATGGCCGATATCCCGGCTTGATAGGAAGCCGATGTTTAACAATCGATCGGCTAAGTCCTGGCATCTCAGAATACTCCCAAGCAAAGCAATCGCTGTATTCTTTCAAAAGCTTTAATAATGTAAGTTTGAATTCAGATGATAGATTCTTACTGATGAATGTCGGCCTAGGCTTATCTCCTGAGCCAATGTCAACTTCTTCTAAATCATCGGCCGACATGAAACCCTGACCAAGCTTACCATCAAGATCATCTACAGCATCTTTAGTATAGAAATCGGAACCCTCCACAACACCCTCAAAGTAACAACTGGGGTTCTCCATCTCCAATTGGCTGTATACCACAATCAGACACTTTTAGATAATCTCCTTGCCAGATTTTTCCTGATAAGCAATCAATTCCATCCATCTCCCAAACAGATAAATCAGCATTAGCAACGTGTACTGACCTGTCGGCTGGAACAACCTCTATCTTGTCACCTTGCCATTGGATTAAGCTTTGATGCATGGTTGAAGGAATACAACAATTAGCATGAATTCAATCCCTTCCAAGCAGTAAGCTATATGAACCTTTCCCATCAATGACAAAAAATGTAGTAGGAACCGTCTTGCTGCCGATTGTCAATTCTACATTAAGAACTCCCTTGGCCTCTGAAGGATTGCCACCAAAATCTTTAAGAACCATATTAGTCTTGACGAGGTCCTCTGAACTCCTTCCCAATTTCTTAAATGTCGCATATGGCATTAAATTCGCTGCAGCCCCACCATCAACTAACATTTTGGATATCGGCTTACCATTAACAAATCCTTTGACATACAATGGCTTGAGGTGCCGATTCTCTGTTCCCTCGGGTTTCTCAAAAATAGCCTGTTCTGGTGACAATATCAATCTGGCACAGGATTCTTCCATGATATCTGCATTGTCTTGATTAGCCTAAATTCTGCGGGTAGCACAAATACCATGTTGACCGATGAAGAAGCAATGGCCTTTCCTTTAATTACCCTTCTCGCTTCATCGGTTTCACTCTCATCGGCTGGTATTATTTTACTCTTAACACGCCATTCCTGTTTTGTTTTTGTTCTCTTCAGCCGATGATCGATTTCTTGTTCAACTTCATGAAATTGTTCCCTGCTCCTCATCCTCTGAACCCTTCTCTTCTGACTTTTAGAAAAAATCACAGAAGGACACCATTGAGCTCTTGAAGTATCTTCAGCATCCTCCTCCTGGAAATAATCTTGATGAATCGGACCCAACCTCTGATGAACAGGCAACTTCCTTTGCATCAGCCGATCCTCTTTAGAACGAAATCGGCTAAAACTCCCATTATAGTTTCCATCGGCATTAGCACAACCTGGGCAGTCTTCTATCGATGGTAATCTCATGCCTTTATTCCAACAAAAGATGAAAAATTCGCAGTTCCAATGTAGATCAAAGCTATCATCATCCTCATAATATTGCCTTTCTTGCCGATCATATCTCTTTTGATATTTATTGATCATACTCGTAGAGTCAAACTTATTGAGCCGATTGTCCTTTCTGTCGGCTGTCCTCCCACTTGTATGGACCATGTTGATAGGAAAAGGATTACCATCAATCTTCATCGGCTTCTTGGAGTCATCAAATTTTATCCTGCCTTGCTCAATGGCCACCTGGATCTGTTGCCGAAATACTTTACATTCATTAGTACTATGAGACCCTGTATTGTGCCACTTGCAGTATTTCCTCCTCCCTAATTCCTCAGCCGATGGAATCACATGACCATCAGGTAATTGAATTTGTTTCTCCCGAAGCAAAAGATCAAAAATTTTATCAGCCTTATTGACATCAAAATCATACTTCTCCTCTTTTCCAGAGCTCTTAACCCATTGACATGGAATCACCTTCTTGTTCCTTGCCTATTCGACTGCTGCTACTTCGGGAATATCTTCTTCCTCAGAATCAGAAACATAAGAATTAATGAAATTCACCTTTTTGAATGCTCTATTGGCCTCTTGAAATCTTTGTTCGTGTGCTGTTATCTTCTGGGCCAAATGAGCCAAACTATCAAAGTCTTGAGCCGAAAACCTCTCTTTGATTGGTGTTAATAAACCTTGGAAGGCTAAATCGGCTAACTGAGAATCTGTCAACGCCAAGCTGTAGCATCTGTTTCTGATTTCCCTAAACCTTTGAATATAATCTTGGACGGATTCTTCTCGTTTCTGCCTAATGTTTGTCAAATCAGATAGCTTCATCTCATGAACTCCACTGTAAAAATATTTGTGAAACTGTTTTTCCAGATCGGCCCAACTGTGAACAGAATTATAAGGTAAAGATGAAAACCATGTGAAAGCCGATCCAGATAGAGACAAAGGGAATAGCCTGACTCTTAAAGCGTCAGTAGCCGATGCTTCACCACATTGAGCCAAAAATCGGCTAACATGCTCATAAGTTGATACATTATCTTGTCCTGAGAACTTTGAAAAATCTGGGACCTTGTATCGGCTTGGTAATGGCACTCTTTCAAAATACTCTGGATATGGATGCCGATACAGATTGTCACCATCCCTTGGTTTTAATCCAAACTGTTCTCTCATCACATCGGCTATCATATCGGCCCAAGGTTTCTGCCGAGCTCCATCTTGATGCTGTGGGTGTATCGGCTCATCTTGATAAAACTGCGGCTGATGATATGATTGAGGAGATGTTCTCTGCCGATATTGCACCTGTGGTGAATGAGATTGATATTGATAATTAAGATTGCTACTTGTGTGGGTCTGAGAGATTCGTGGAGCACTAAAATCTTGTTGATTAGGAACAAATTGAGTAGTGGCAGCTTGTTGCTGGAAGGTTGGCACTTGCTGTCTTGCTGGTGTATGCAGGATCGGCTGAGCAACTGGCTGATTGGGATTGAACATAGTTGCAACTTGCTCAGCTGATATTTGAGGTATGTTTTGCCCTACATGCTGAGGTTGTTGTCGGACCAGTACATGAGGATTAAACTCTACTTGCTTCTGTACCGACGCTGGTATCTCTTGTTGAACTGTAGCCGATGTTGATGCCATCGGCTGTCCTGGGGCTATATTTGTGGCAGGTTTTGGCTGGCTGGTCATAAGCGGCCTGTATTGCGGGAAGACCCCATCTGGTAAGAAAATTGGTCCTTTGCCTTGGTGTTCAGCAATGGTACCATCAACCACAGACTTGATCATATTTGTTAAAGTATTGACAAGCACTCCTGACTAATTGATCAAAGCATGATGCACAGCATAGTCAATTCGATCTTGCAAATTCCTGCGTTCTTCAGGAGATTCCTCTTGCTTAACCCCTTTTTCCTTCCTAGAACTTGACTCTGGCTCTTCATTGTTGGGCAAAGCTACTTTGTATCTCTGAACCACCGTTCCCGATCTAGTTTGAACAAAAGAATGCAAGTACTGGTTTTGAAGCTTGTTCATTATATCCTCCAGCTCTGCCTTTTGTTCCGACGTCAACTTGTCCACCGTCATTGAGAATAATATTCTCTGGGTCAACGTCAGTTGTCTTGAAGTCTACCATGATGAAAATTCTTCGGGTCCCACCGGGCGTGCCAAAAGCGTGTTGATGTAAAAACACACACTGGCCTGGGAGGTCTGCTTAACTCCAGTGCAGGTCCAAATATTTCTTTCGGGTTCTAGGCGTGCCAATTGGTTTGATTCTACAACCAATAAGAAACAAAGAAAACGCAGTTAAATCCACCAACGATAGCCGATCGGCTGGCTTGCCGATGACATATCATTGAGCATTGAGCCGATGCAAGATGCATTAAATCGGCTGTAGATATCAACAAAATATAATCTAAGTCTCAAAATATATTTAAACCAAGTGATTGGGATAGATCGGACAGGGCGCCGAGACAGTATGAATCACTTATGTCTAAATATATTATAAAGCGTAGATTATACATGTTCATAGCATAGCCGATTAGGCAAATCTAACATGTATCGGCTAGTACTCCGATACTACTTTATACAGAGATATTATCATGAACAAAATATATTAAACAACTCGTCAAACTAATGTTAAGATGATCCTAACCAGATTTGACAACAAGCTCAATATATTTTACTAAGTTAATATCTCGATATAAAGGGTAGATTTAACATATCAAGATAACAAGATAATTAAACCAGGTAAGATCGGCTGAAACCCCGACGCTATCTCTATTAGCAATCATAGACAAGCTAGAAACTATGGTTCTAAATATGATTTAGTAGGTCAAACCTAACTGATGCAGCACCAAATATGTAAAGAAACATAATGTCTAGATGATCAAGTCGATGAAAACCTTTTCGAGATGGTAGATATATTATATAATCTAGGTCAACAGCGATATATAACCTTATCGGTTGCTTTTCTGTGAAACAGACAACAACCGATCTAAGTTATATATTGATATCAATTCAGATTATACAATATATATGATAACTCGACGATTCACACAAACAGGATCAGAGTGTCATAAAGATGGAAGCACTAATCCCGAGAGCGCAAGCCGCCATAACAAGTTTTACCTCTTGTCGGAGATCGAAGCCGATGCAGCCCAACTCGAAAGCAAGAACTCGTCGAAAAACAGTGAAAGAGTAAAGGTGGCGATGCGCCAAAATTGTTGTATTGATTCGTCCCTTTCTTTACACGAACCTGGGTTTAATTTATACCCAGAATTACACAATATGTCCTTGTCGGACACGATTCTTATCTCTATTACAACTCATATTGAAGATAATTCCCTAATACAAACTCTAACCGACAGTATCTATTAGGAAACTAACATTATATCCTAATTAATAGATACAATTCCCTTCTTTGGACCCAATCCGTATGTGGGAATCCTTATGAAGCTCATCAACCGAACCCAACAAAGACTCTGTTATCCTCTCGTCGGAATCGGCTACATCGGCTATCCTTGTCCGACTCTGTCTCAGCCGATGGTCACGATAGCCGACTCGGTCACCAGCCGATACACACCGTAGCCGATTCGGTCACAACCGATTCTTGCTCTGTTTTGGTAACCGCCAGCTTCCTCCAAATCCGATTCGATTCTATCTTCAAATCCAATACTTGATTTACCAAATTTGGTCGTTAACAGAAGGGGAGGATGATGAAGACACAACTAGCTCGGATATAACCATGACTACCTTGTGTATTAATCTGCCAAAGGTTAACCAGTTCTACATAAGTTTTACTTGTTATATTTTTGAACATACGTTGCTACACAATGAGTTTTGCTTGTTTTTGTTTGCAGAGGTACTTGCTTGGATGAAGGAAAAGAAGCCGAGCATAACGAATGCATGGAATATCAAAGAAGTTGATTGGGGACCTGTTGGCGCAGAATTTCGACCCGTCCAGCAACCAAACGGGTTCCGCGTTACCACGGCGGCCTGGGAGATCTGCTTAGCTCCAGTGCAGGTCCAAATGGCTTGCCTAGTCGTAAGTAGAGCGTGCCAGTTGATTTGATCTGCAATCAACAAGAAACAAGCGAACCGAGTCAGAAAACAATGGCCGATCGGTCAACAGACCGATGACACATTGTCATAGCCCAGCCGATAGGGCAAAGCTGTATCGGCTCACTTAGAAAATATGTAAGACATGAATCTAATCTTATCGGCCTTCATTGACATGTAGGCTTCAACTAATAATATTGGCCGATAAGAATGACTAAGACAACTACACCAGCTAGTACTCTAGTGCAACCTTATATAAGCCAATCGGCCAATATAAATACATCAACCAGAAAGAGATCTTAAGATTACTTCATGATCAACACATTTATACTCATCGATCCGCACATATAAGCGGCAAACATATGCAAGTAATATAAAGCAATTACATATGCTAGGCAAGACCGGCTAAAATCCCGGTACTATCCTTAATTACAACCGAAAACAGGCTTTGTGTTAGATCTCAAAACAGGACTAAGGTCGATAGCAACTCAGAGTATGAATTGAGACTTAACACAAAGAAAATCAGGCCGTCGATTGCTTTTGGGGATGACAGATGCATTGAATAATCTAGCCAAGCATGAGAATTAAACCATTGTCGGCAATAAACCCTAAAACGAGTAAACCGCTGGCAAGGCTTAATCGAGACACTCGTCAAAATTATCCAAGACATGATAATCGACGATCACATCATCGAGGCTTAACGTGTCTAAAGCGACACGCTAGCCCCGACGATGCAGATCGTCGGGAACGAGTTCTTACCTCTGCTCGGAGGAAGCAAGAACTCGCTGAAGAAGACCTCTTGCGAGGGTTGGCGATGCGCCGAAAGTAGATTGAACTGGTTTTTTGTGATTGATTCGAGAGAGCTTTCCTGTACAAACTATCGGGATATTTATACCCGAGGTTACAACAGAACCCTTGTAGGGCACGATCTTATCTACAACTAACAAACAAGTCTTTGCGGCAGACTCTAGCCACAGATTAGATCTAAACTACCTAATTTACAAGATACAATTGCCCAAAACCGAGCTTTATCTCTATTCGGCAACTTCCTTGAAGCTTACTTCGAGCCCAGACCAAGCCCACGTTGACACTGTCAACTCACAACCCGTATCGGCCCGTGACCAAACCAAATCCGTATCGGCCGATATGCCCTTTATAGCAACACTCCCCAAGTCCGATACAGTTACCGAGTCCGATACAAAGCTTGGTCCGATTCCAACTCAATCCTTCTTCTCTGCTTCGGTTTCCTCTTTCCTTCCGAGTCAATTACCAAAATCCGTCGTCAACACATGCCCCCCAATTCCGCTTCATTATATAATGTGGCGGAATTAGCTCCAGGGAACTCATCGACTCTTTGCTAGGTTTAACCTGAAAACCGCACAGATCCAGATTCGAATCCTCTCGCCGCCGATTCGACAAACCCCTCGTGTTCTTTAATTCCGGCGACCCCTCGGCGTCTCGTCAACTTCGACCCCCTTCACAGCGACCCCTCCAACGACAACGATGGCCTCCGCCCCGTTCTACGCCTCCGAGATCCCTGCGGTAAGTCGATTCCTTCAAAACCCGCATTATTATCATTTCCGCCGATTTCCCCAAATTAGGTCTTTACTTTCTGCCCCCCTTAGGCCTTATATTTTCATCGTCGTTCTCACGTTTTAGGTCTTCAAGAACCAAATCCTGATTCCCACCGACGATAAGTCCCATCGCTTCCTCTTGGGCCCCATGGGCGACTGCGACCCAACCTGGCTCATCAACGCCGAGACAGACAGAATCCCTTTCAGACAAGCCAAACCCATCGTTTCGGCGTGGAAGCACACCTTCAGATCATGGCCATCAAAGCTTACTGGATATAGGACTTGGCACAAAAGGATCGCTGCCGTCAAACAAGTCCACTGGGATGAGATTGGAATCGGCCAATGCATAACTCTGTCCCTGGCCGATACCAAGAAAAATGAGCCATTAATGTCAGCTGCCAGCTACTTCTGGTCAAATACCTTGAACTCCTTTATGTTCAAGCAAGGTCCGATGACCCCAACCCTTATAGATATCAAGGTACTCACAGGACTAGATATCAGCTCTGAGATCAACCCCTTCAGCCTCCTAGTAAACAGCAGTCACAAGTTGAAGACCAAGAAAATCGGAGGCTGGTCCGGATATATCTCTGAACACATGGAACAGGGATCAGTTTCAGAGCGAGAACACGTAGCTTTCCTGACGCTATGGTTGGAGAGATTTGTCTTCTGCGGATCGACCTGTGGCCCTACTACAAACTGTCAACACTTGGCTCAAGCTTTGGTCGACAAGAGACAAATCCCCTTGGGCCGATACCTTCTAGGAGCTGTATATCGGCTACTCCATGTTGCCACACAAGACCTGATGCTGAAACAGACTGTGGCTCATGGAGGACCATGGTGGTTCGTTCAACTCTGGCTAACCATATACACCAACACCATGGTTGATCGGCCACCTCTATCAGATTCCCGCTTTCCATCCAAATATGCCGATCACGAAGACCCGAGGGACAGAAGATGCATGTCGTACGGGGAAGCAGCCTCCATCTACCCCGGCGCAGATCAATCGGCCGATGATATGGCTGCATGGTTCATCCGCTTCTTCACCGGCCCTCCATCAGCCAGGATGGATATGTTTGTCTATACATCGGACCGAGACTTCGAGCTTCCAGACGACTTGCAACTGAGCTTAATAAATGACGACATGGAATCAAGGGAATTGTTCATGATCGGCCTCACTCCATGCCTGCTTCCAGTAGGTGTCTTTCAGGGAAGGAGCACCAGCTTGTCTTATGAGTTTTACACCCCAATGACAGCTGCTAGACAATGCGGGCTCGGACAACTTCCCATCAGCTTGCATCTTCATAAGCTCCTAGAGAGCAGAGGCATAGTCCCATCGGCCCTGATCATGAACAAAGCAATGGAAGTCGAGCTCCCTAATCTCGGTGACTGCGATCGGCTGCATCTGAGTGCCTTCGTGCATATTAACTTCCAAACCTGGTGGCAAGAGTGGGCCGCTCACATCTTTCATCAATCGGCCAGGTTCTACGTGACAGAACTTATCCAAGGCATCAGCCCTCAAGTCCCGGATGAGCCGATTCCATCTGTGAGCAACAGCGGACGAAAGATCTTCTACGCTCAAGCCATAGCTCCATCGGGGTCGACTGTTTTAGAGTCTATCATCGGCCTTACTGCCCCAAAAGTGGCATCACTTCTCCAAGGTCCGATGCTTAAAGAAAACCCCAAGAGGAAGGCACCGGCCAAAGGCAAATCGCAGAAAGTCAGCAAGAAAGCCAGAGCTGATGACCAAGCCGATGCTGAAGAGCTAGACCCCTCCTTAGAAGAATTCCTCGAAGAACAAGTGATGGAGGAGGAGATCGACGCAGCAGCGGCCGATGCAGACAAAGAAGAAAACCCATCGGTCGAAACCACCCAAGAGCCATCGGCCGAAGCTACGGAGATCCCACCGGCCGATGACCAAGATGACGCCCCGCAACCAAGAAGAACCAGACATGCAGTTCGCAAGGTCAATAAAATCCCTTCTCTGTGTTTACATAATCCCTTTGTACTGTCATATTTTAACCTCATATCCTTTTCAGGCTGCGGTGTCATCTGTATTGAAGGAAAGAACTCAATCGGCCCCTATGCCAAGATCCAAGAAAACAACTTTACAACGACGCGAACGAGCCAAGGCACGATTAAGAACCCCTTCTCCTTCTCCACCGCCCTCTCCGACTGTCTCGGTAAGAATTGATTTTTTCATTATTTCTTTAATCTCATAGCCCTATTCACCAATTTCCTGCTTTTCAGCCTAGGGCTCCATCACCTTCACCACATCGGCCAGCCCCCTCGCCTGCTGTGTCGTCAAAGCAAAGGGAGGCCGATGCGATCACCACCAATGCTCCAACACAGGTAACCATGATCACTCTGATCCTCTTTCTGCCGATTCCTGACTAACAAGACTAACTTCAACCCATGTTGATACTTGCAGAACCTAGCCGACATGTTTTCCTTCGATATCGGCCAGTTCCTTGATGATGAGGATAAGGAAATACCCAGCGCAGCCAAGGCACCAATCTCCGACGATCTGAAGAACCGGCTGACTGACATTGGGAATCGGCTAGAAGCCTCGCTGGAGTGCTTGGTAGAAGACTGCTCCTCCATCAGAGTCAGGGTACAAGAAATCCAAGACGAACTGCCCGAAGACCTGATGGAAATCCTTACGCCGGCCATCTTCCTGGAACAGTACCGATTCAAGCTTTTCAGAGCAAAGGAAAGACTTGCAGAGCGACGACAGCGCGAACAAATGGAATCGGCTCTGTCCGCTAGCAAAGCTCAGGTGAATGCCGATAAGACCAGGTTGGATGAGCTAGCGGTGGAGCCGATCGTGCTGAAAAATAAGCTTGAAGAACTCCGTCGCCTCGAGGCAGAGCTAGAATCGAAGCTATCCGCTACACGCCAAGAAATCCAGGAAGTCGAAGCCGGGATAGCTGCATCGCCCAAGATCATAGAAGACCAGACGGCAAAGCTCAAGGCATCGGCCAAGTACCTCGCAACCCTGAGCAAGTCACTGAAACCAATCCCAGGGACGATGGCCGATGATGCCCAGGCTATCGAAGACGTTGAGCACATCCGTCGTAAGGCCATTGCTGCTATTGCAGACTTCATTGGGTGATGTAGCACATGTTATTTCTACAATGTAGAACCGTACACCTTATCGGCCATGCAGCCGAATTTGTTTCGATAATTCCAGCTTAATTTATTGATTCTGAAATCCTCTTTACCCTTTATCGGCCGTGCAGCCGAACTGTTTTGAAAATTCCAACCATATGTATCTTCAAGATGAACAATCCGATTATACGCAATCTCATCAGCCAGATAGCCGAAGTCAATCGTACTGTCAACTCACAACCCGTATCGGCCCGTGACCAAACCAAATCCGTATCGGCCGATATGCCCTTTATAGCAACACTCCCCAAGTCCGATACAGTTACCGAGTCCGATACAAAGCTTGGTCCGATTCCAACTCAATCCTTCTTCTCTGCTTCGGTTTCCTCTTTCCTTCCGAGTCAATTACCAAAATCCGTCGTCAACAGGACCAAACCAAGACCTTCTCCAAGTCGACTTCGGGTGCAATTCGGAGTCCAGGACCAGTCTGCACTAAAACGGGCGCCCAGGTCGCATACTTGCTCGGATTGGGGAATTCTTTATATGGATGGAAAGCTAAGAAGATAACCTTTCCAATGGTTCTGGTCCCATGTCCAAATTCATTACGAGTCATCGGGAATTAACCAAAAAATTTGACGTTCAGAGTCTGTCCCGGCGTTGCGACGCCGTATTTGGGCCTTTGGCCCGTGTATCGTGTTGGAGCCCATTAGGGTTGCGTCAAGGGGTGCTTGCACGATCCTAAACTCCATATATTAGTAGCCGTCGCTATCTTTAGGTTTTGGGTTTTGCTTAGATTAATCTGTCAAGAACAGTTTCGCCGCTAGATCGGTTTGTAAGACCCCAACTGGTGAGCTTAATCATTCATCTGCAATTTTGGTTGTATTCTATCTCGTTCTTGTTTGTGTTCTTCGATTGGCAAACAGAGATTAGCCTTCTCGGCGAGGTTACCCACGTTTCGACACGGGTGAAAACCAGAGGAGACGTGGTGCTGCGATTGCGGGGCTCAAGAGCGTGCGCGTTCAAGAAGCCGGATCGATTTGTGTCGCGACTCCGTCCAAATCGTTGTTTATCAGAACCTTTCGGAAGGTCGGGAACTCTAGTGCACATCACAACATTTGGATAAGCGATGCGTTTAAGGCAATGTCCTTAAAGTATCGATGGAAATAACCTCACAACAATTTAATCTGGTCCGTTGAGGGCCCTTCTACACCGAGCACGTCAGGTTTAGGAAGTAATTTGTGGTAGCATGGCAGGGAAAGAACAACATTGGATGGGCTAAAAAACTCTCTTCAAATTCCAAGTTGTCATGCATTTCCATCATAATGGATGTCGTTTTGACTGATATCTCGCAACGGAGACATTCTACAAGGCCCTGGAGTGGCACTCATGCGTGCTACGTCATGGAGCAAGCAACCTTCTCAGGGGAAATGTTTAGAAACTTTGTGAATAAACACATTCCTCACCTTGTTTGGCACAACCTTTGGATAAGGGATGTGTTTAGGGCAATGTCCTTAAAGTTTCGATGGAAATAACCCCACAACAAGTTAATCTGGTCCGTTGAGGGCCCTTCTACACCGAGGATGTCAGGTTTTGGAACTAATTTGTGGTAGCGTGGCAGGGAAAGAACGACATTGGACGGGCTAAAAAACTCTCTTCAAATTCCTAGTTGTCATGCATTTGCATCATAATGGATGTCGTTTAGACTGATATCTCGCAACGGAGACATTCTATAAGGCCCTGTAGTGGCAGTCATGCGTGCTACGTCATGGAGCATGCAACCTTTTCAGGGAAAATGTTTAGAAACTTTGTAAATAAATACATTACTCACCTTGTTTGACACAACCTTTGGATAAGCGAAGCGTTTAGGGCAATGTCCTTAAAGTGTTGATGGAAAAAACCCCACAACATGTTAATCTGGTCCGTTGAGGGCCCTTCTACACCGAGTACGTCAGGTTTTGGAACTAATTTGTGGTAGCGTGGCAGGGAAAGAACGACATTGGACGGGCTAAAAAACTCTCTTCAAATTCTATGTTATCAAGCATTTCCATCATAATGGATTCCGTTTTGACTGATATATCGCAACGGAGACATTCTACAAGGCCATGGAGTGGCACTCATGCATGCTACGTCATGGAGCATGCAACCTTTTCAGGGGAAATGTTTAGAAACTAGGCGAATAAACACATTCCTCACCTTGTTTGACACAACCTTTGGATAAGCGATGCGCTTTACCGCAATGTCCATAAAGTTTCGATGGAAATAACGCCACAACAAGTTAATCTGGTTCGTTGAGGGCCCTTCTACACCGAGCACGTCAGGTTTAGGGACTAATTTGTGGTAGCGTGGCAGGGAAAGAACGACATTGGACGGGCTAAAAAACTATCTTCAAATTCCATGTTGTCATGCATTTCCATCATAATGGATGTCGTTTTGGCTGATATCTCACAACGGAGACGTTGTACATGGCTGTCGAGTGGAACTCATGCGTGCTACGTCATGGAGCAAGCAATCTTTTCAGGGCAAATGTTTAGAAACTTTGTGAATAAACACCTACCTCACCTTGTTTGACACAACCTTTGGATAAGCAAAGCGTTTAGGGCAATGTCGTTAAAGTGTCGATGGAAATAACCCCACAATAAGTTAATCTGGTCCGTTGAGGGCCCTTCTACACTGAGCACGTCATGTTTAGGAACTAATTTGTGGTAGCGTGGCAGGGAAAGAACGACATTGGACGGGCTAAAAAGCTCTCTTCAAATTCCATGTTATCAAGCATTTCCATCATAATGGATTTCGTTTTGACTGATATATCGCAACGGAGACATTCTACAAGGCCCTGGAGTGGCACTCATGCGTGCTACGTCATGGAGCATGCAACCTTTTTAGGGGAAAAGTTTAGAAACTAGGCGAATAAACACATTCCTCACCTTGTTTGATACAACCTTTGGATAAGTGATGCGCTTTACCGCAATGTCATTAAAGTTTCGATGGAAATAACCCCACAACAAGTTAATCTGGTCCGTTGAGGGCCCTTCTACACCGAGCACGTTAGGTTTAGGAACTAATTTGTGGTAGCGTGGCAGGGAAAGAATGACATTGGACGGGCTAAAATATTCTCTTCAAATTCCATGTTGTCATGCATTTCCATCATATTGGATGTCGTTTTGGCGGATATCTCGCAACGGAGACGTTGTACATGGCCGTCGAGTAGAACTCATGCATGCTACATCATGGAGCAAGCAATCTTTTCAGGGCAAATGTTTAGAAACGTTGTGAATAAACACATTCCTCACCTTGTTTGACACATCCTTTGGATAAGCGAAGCGTTTAGGGCAATGTCCTTAAAGTGTCGATGGAAATAACCCCACAACAAGTTAATCTGGTCTGTTGAGGGCCCTTCTACACCGAGCACGTCAGGTTTTGGAACTAATTTGTGGTAGCGTGGCAGGGAAAGAACGACATTGGACGGGCTAAAAAACTCTCTTCAAATTCCATGTAGTCATGCATTTCCATCATAATGGATGTCGTTTTGGCTGATATCTCGCAACGGAGACATTGTACATGGTCATCGAGTGGAACTCATGCGTGCTACGTCATGGTGCAAGCACTCTTCTTAGGGCAAATGTTTAGAAACATTGTGAATAAACACATTCCTCACCTTGTTTGACACAACCTTTGGATAAGCGATGCGTTTAGGGCAATGTCCTTAAAGTGTCGATGGAAATAACCCCACAACAAGTTAATCTGGTCCGTTGAGGGCCCTTCTACACCGTGCACGTCAGGTTTAGGAACTAATTTGTGGAAGCGTGGCAGGGAAAGAACGACATTGGATGGGCTAAAAAACTCTCTTCAAATTCCATGTTATCAAGCATTTCCATCATAATGGATGTCGTTTTGACTGATATATCCCAAGGGAGACATTCTACAAGTCCCTGGAGTGGCACTCATGCATGCTACGTCATGGAGCATGCAGCCTTTTCAGGGGAAAAGTCTAGAAACTAGGCGAATAAACACATTCCTCACCTTGTTTGACAGAACCTTTGGATAAGCGATGCGCTTTACCGCAATGTCCTTAAAGTTTCGATGGAAATAACCCCACAACAAGTTAATCTAGTCCGTTGAGGGCCCTTCTACACCGAGCACGTCAGGTTTAGGAACTAATTTGTGGTAGCGTGGCAGGGAAAGAACGACATTGGACGGGCTAAAAAACTCTCTTCAAATTCCATGTTGTCATGCATTTCCATCATAATGGATGTCGTTTTGGCTGTCTCGCAACGGATACGTTGTGCATGGCCCTCGAGTGGAACTCATGCATGCTACGTCATGGAGCAAGCAAACTTTTCAGGGCAAATGTTTAGAAACTTTGTGAATAAACACATTCCTCACCTTGTTTGACACAACCTTTGGATAAGCGATGCGTTTAGGGCAATGTCCTTAAAGATTCGATGGAAATAACCCCACAACAAGTTAATCTGGTCCGTTGGGAGCCCTTCTACACCAAGCACGTCAGGTTTAGGAACTAATTTGTGGTAGCGTGGCAGGGAAAGAACGACATTGGACGGGCTAAAAAACTCTCTTCAAATTCCAAGTTGTCATGCATATCCATCATAATGGAAGTCGTTTTGACTGATATCTTGCAACGGAGACATTCTACAAGGCCCTGGAGTGGCACTCATGCGTGCTACGTCATGGAGCATGCAACCTTTTCAGGGGAAAAGTTTAGAAACTAGGCGAATAAACACATTCCTCACCTTGTTTGGCACAACCTTTGGATAAGCGATGCATTTAGGGCAATGTCCTTAAAGTTTCGATGGAAATAACCCCACAAGTTAATCTGGTCCGTTGAGGGCCCTTCTACACCGAGCACGTCAGATTTAGGAACTAATTTGTGGTAGCATGGCAAGAAAAGAACGACATTGGACGGGCTAAAAAGCTCTCTTCAAATTCCAAGTTGTCAAGCATTTCCATCATAATGGATGTCGTTTTGACTGATATCTCGCAACGGAGACATTCTACACGGCCCTAGAGTGGCACTCATCCATACTACGTCATGGAGCATGGAACCTTTTCAGGGGAAAATTTTAGAAACTAGGCGAATAAACACATTCCTCACCTTGTTTAACACAACCTCTGGATAAGCGATGCGTTTAGGGCAATGTCCTTAAAGTTTCGATGGAAATAACCCCACAACAAGTTAATCTGGTCCGTTGAGGGCCCTTCTACACCGAGCACGTCAAGTTTAGGAACTAATTTATGATAGCGTGGCAGGGAAAGAACGACGTTTGACGGGCTAAAAAACTCTCTTCCAATTCCATGTTGTCATGCATTTCCGTTATAATGGGTGTCGTTTTGGCTGATATCTCGCAACGGAGACATTGTACATGGCCATCGAGTGGAACTCATGCGTGCTACGTCATGGAGCAAGCAATCTTTTCAGGGCAAATGTTTAGAAACTTTGTGAATAAACACATTCCTAACCTTGTTTGACACAACCTTTGGATAAGCGATGCGTTTAGGGCAATGTCCTTAAAGTGTCGATGGAAATATCCCCACAACAAGTTAATCTGGTCCGTTGAGGACCCTTCTACACCGAGCACGTCAGGTTTAGGAACTAATTTGTGGTAGCGTGGCAGGGAAAGAACAACATTGGACGGGCTAAAAAACTCTCTTCAAATTCCATGTTGTCATGCATTTCCATCATAATGGATGTCGTTTTGGCTGATATCTCGCAACGGAAACATTGTACATGGCCCTCGAGTGGAACTCATGCGTGCTACGTCATGGAGCAAGCAATCTTTTCTGGGCAAATGTTTAGAAACTTTGTGAATAAACACATTCCTAACCTTGTTTGACACAACCTTTGGATAAGGGATGCGTTTAGGGCAATGTCCTTAAAGTGTCGATGGAAATATCCCCACAACAAGTTAATCTGGTCCGTTGAGGGCCCTTCTACACCGAGCACGTCAGGTTTAGGAACTAATTTGTGGTAGCGTGGCAGGGAAAGAACGACGTTGGACGGGCTAAAAAACTCTATTCAAATTCCATGTTGTCATGCATTTCCATCATAACGGATGTCGTTTTGGCTGATATCTCGCAACGGAGACATTGTACATGGCCATCGAGTGGAACTCATGCGTGCTACGTCATGGAGCAAGCAATTTTTTCAGGGCAAATGTTTAGAAACTTTGTGAATAAACACATTCCTAACCTTGTTTGACACAACCTTTGGATAAGCGATACGTTTAGGGCAATGTCCTTAAAGTGTCGATGGAAATATCCCCACAACAAGTTAATATGGTCCATTGAGGGCCCTTCTACACCGAGCACGTCAGGTCGTCAGGTTTAGGAACTAATTTGCGGTAGCGTGGCAGGGAAAGAACGACATTGGACGGGCTAAAAAACTCTCTTAAAATTCCAAGTTGTCATGCATTTCAACCATAATGGATGTCGTTTTGACTGATATCTCGCAACAGAGACATTCTACAAGGCCCTGGAGTGGCACTCATGCGTGCTACGTCACGGAGCACGCAACCTTTTCAGGAGAAAAGTTTAGAAACTTTGTGAATAAACATATTCCTCACCTTGTTTGGCACAACCTTTGGATAAGCGATGCATTTAGGGCAATGTCCTTAAAGTTTCGATGGAAATAACCCCACAACACGTTCATCTGGTCCGTTGAGGGCCCATCTAAACCGAGCACGTCAGGTTTAGGAACTAATTTGTGGTAGCATGGCAAGGAAAGAACGACATTGGACCAGCTAAAAACCACTCTTCAAATTCCAAGTTGTCATGCATTTCCATCATAATGGATGTCGTTTTGACTGATATCTCGCAACGGAGACATTCTACAAGGCCCTGGAGTGGCACTCATGCGTGCTACGTCATGGAGCATGGAACCTTTTCAGGGGAAAAGTTTAGAAACAAAGCGAATAAACACATTCCTCACCTTATTTGACACAACCTTTGGATAAGCGATGCGTTTAGGGCAAGGTCCTTAAAGTTTCGATGGAAATAACCCCACAACAAGTAAAACTGGTCCGTTGAGGGCCCTTCTACACCGAGCATGTCAGGTTTAGGAACTAATTTGTGGTAGCGTGGCAGGGAAAGAACGACATTGGACGGGCTAAAAAACTCTCTTCAAATTCCATGTTATCAAGCATTTCCATCATAATGGATGTCGTTTTGACTTACATATCGCAACGGAGACATTCTACAACGCCCTGGAGTGGCACTCATGCGTGCTACGTCATGGAGCATGCAACCTTTTCAAGGGAAAAGTTTAGAAACTTTGTGAACAAACACATTCCTCACCTTGTTTGGCACAACCTTTGGATAAGCGATGCGTTCTGGGCAATGTCCTTGATGTTTCGATGGAAATAACCCCACAACAAGTTAATCTGGTCCGTTGAGGGCCCTTCTACGCCGAGCACATCAGGTTTAGGAGCTAACTTGTGGTAGCATGGCAGGGAAAGAACGACATTGGACGAGCTAAAAAACTCTCTTCAAATTCCAAGTTGTCAGGCATTTCCATCATAATGGATGCCGTTTTGACGGATATCTCGCAACAGAGACATTCTACAAGGCCCTGGAGTGGCACTCATGCGTGCTACGTCATGGAGCAAGCAACCTTTTCAAGGGAAAAGTTTAGAAACTTTGTGAATAAACAAAGTCCTCACCTTGTTTGGCACAACCTTTGGATAAGCGATGCGTTTGGGGCAATGTCCTTGAAGATTCGATGGAAATAACCCCACAACAAGTTAATCTGGTCCGTTGGGGGCCCTTCTACGCCAAGCACATCTGGTTTAGGAACTAACTTGTGGTAGCATGGCAGGGAAAGAACGACATTGGACGGGCTAAAAAACTCTCTTCATTCCAAGTTGTCATGCATTTCCATCATAATGGATGTCGTTTTAACTGATATCTCGCCACGGAGACATTCTACAAGGCCCTGGAGTGGCACGCATGTGTGCTGCGTCATGGAGCATGCAACCTTTTCAGGGGAAAAGTTTAGAAACTAGGCGAATAAACACATTCCTCACCTTGTTTGACACAACCTTTGGAAAAGTGATGCGTTTCGGGCAATGTCCATAAAGTTTCGATGGAAATAACCCCACAACAAGTTAATCTGGTCCGCTGAGGGCCCTTCTACACCGAGCACGTTAGGTTTAGGAACTAATTTGCGGTAGCGTGGCAGTGAAAGAACAACGTTGGACGGGCTAGATAACTCTGTTCAAATATCATGTTGTCATGCATTTCTATCATAATAGATGTCGTTTTGACTGATATCTCACCACGGAGACAATCTACAAGGCCCTGGAGTGGCACTCATGCGTGCTACGTCATGGAGCATGAATCCTTTTCAGGGGAAAAGTTTAGAAACTAGGCGAATAAACACATTCCTCACCTTGTCTGACACAACCTTTGGAAAAGTGATGCGTTTAGGGAAATGTCCATAAAGTTTCGATGGAAATAACCCCACAACAAGTTAATCTGGTCCGTTGAGGGCCCTTCTACACTGAGCACGTCAGGTTTAGGAACTAATTTGTGGTAGTGTGGGTGGGAAAGAACGACATTGGACGGCCTAAAAAACTCTCTTCAAATTCCATGTTGTCATCCATTTCCATCATAATAGATGTCGCTTTGACTGATATCTTGCCACGGAGACATTATACAAGGCCCTGGAGTGGCACTCATGCATGCTAAGTCATGGAGCAAGCAACCTTTTCAGAGGAAATGTTTAGAAACTTTGTGAATACACACATTCCTCACCTTGTTTGGCACAACCTTTGGAAAAGTGATGCGTTTAGGGCAATGTCCATAAAGTTTCGATGGAAATAACCCCACAACAAGTTAATCTGGTCCGCTGAGGGCCCTTCTACACTGAGCACGTCAGGTTTAGGAACTAATTTGTGGTAGCGTGGCAGGGAAAGAATGACATTGGACGGGCTAAAAAACTATCTTCAAATTCCATGTTGTCATCCATTTCCATCATAATAGATGTCGTTTTGACTGATATCTCGCCACGGAGACATTCTACAAGGCCCTGGAGTGGCACTCATGCGTGCTGCGTCATGGAGCATGCAACCTTTTCAGGGGAAATGTTTAGAAACTAGGCGAATAAACACATTCCTCACCTTGTTTGACACAACCTTTGGAAAAGTGATGCGTTTAGGGCAATGTCCATAAAGTTTCGATGGAAATAACCCCACAACAAGTTAATCTGGTCCGCTGAGGGCCCTTCTACACTGAGCACGTCAGGTTTAGGAACTACTTTGTGGTAGCGTGGCCGGGAAAGAACGACATTAGACGGGATAAAAAATTCTCTTCAAATTCCATGTTGTCATGCATTTCCATCATAATGGATGTCGTTTTGACTGATATCTCGCAATGGAGACATTCTACGAGGCCCTGGAGTGGCTCTCATGCGTGCTACGTCATGGAGCAAGCAACCTTTTCAGGGGAAATGTTTAGAAACTTTGTGAATAAATACATTCCCCACCTTGTCTGGCACAACCTTTGGATAAGCGATGCGTTTAGGACAATGTCTTTAAAGTTTCGATGGAAATAACCCCACGACATGTTAATCTGGTCCGTTGAGGGCCCTTCTACCCCGAGCATGTCAGGTTTAAGAACTAATTTGTGGTAGCGTTGTAGGGAAAGAAGAACATTGGACGGGCTAGATAACTCAGTTCAAATTCCATGTTGTCATGCATTTCAATCATAATAGATGTCGTTTTGACTGATATCTCGCCACGGAGACATTCTACAAGGCCCTGGAGTGGCACTCATGCGTGCTGCGTCATGGAGCATGCAACCTTTTCAGGGGAAAAGTTTAGAAACTAGGCGAATAAACACATTCCTCACCTTGTTTGACACAACCTTTGGAAAAGTGAAGCGTTTAGGGCAATGTCCATAAAGTTTCAATGGAAATAACCCCACAACAAGTTAATTTGGTCTGCTGAGGGCCCTTCTACACTGAGCACGTCAGGTTTAGGAACTAATTTGTGGTCGCGTGGCCGGGAAAGAACGACATTAGACGGGATAAAAAATTCTCTTCAAATTCCATGTTGTCATGCATTTCCGTCATAATGGATGTCGTTTTGACTGATATCTCGCAATGGAGACATTCTACGAGGCCCTGGAGTGGCTCTCATGCGTGCTACGTCATGGAGCAAGCAACGTTTTCAGGGGAAATGTTTAGAAACTTTGTGAATAAATACATTCCCCACCTTGTTTGGCACAACCTTTGGATAAGCGATGCGTTTAGGACAATGTCTTTAAAGTTTCGATGGAAATAACCCACAACAAGTTAATTTGGTCCGTTGAGGGCCCTTCTAAACCGAGCATGTCAGGTTTAGGAACTAATTTGCGGTAGCGTGGCAGGAAAAGAACGACATTGGACGGGATAAAAAACTCTCTTCAAATTCCATGTTGTCATGCATTTCCATCATAATGGATGTCGTTTTGACTGATATCTCGCAATGGAGACATTCTACAAGGCCCTGGAGTGGAACTCATGCGTGCTATGTCATGGAGCAAGCAACCTTTTTAGGGGAAATGTTTAGAAACTTTGTGAATAAACATATTCCTCACCTTGTTTGGCTCAACCGTTGCATAAGCGATGCGTTTAGGGCAATGTCCTTAAAGTTTCGATGGAAATAACCCACAACAAGTTAATTTGGTCCGTTGAGGGCCCTTCTAAACCGAGCACGTCAGGTTTAGGAACTAATTTGCGGTAGCGTGGCAGGGAAAGAACGACATTGGACGGGATAAAAAACTCTCTTCAAATTCCATGTCGTCATGCATTTCCATCATAATGGATGTCGTTTTGACTGATATCTCACAATGGAGACATTCTACGAGGCCCTGGAGTGGAACTCATGCGTGCTACGTCATGGAGCAAGCAACCTTTTTAGGGGAAATGTTTAGAAACTTTGTGAATAAATACATTCCTCACCATGTTTGGCACAACCTTTGGATAAGCGATGCGTTTAGGGCAATGTCCTTAAAGTTTCGATGGAAATAACCCCACAACAAGTTAATCTGGTCCGTTGAGGGCCCTTCTACACCGAGCACGTCAGGTTTATGAACTAACTTGTGGTAGCATGGCAGGGAAAGAACGACATTGGACGGGCTAAAAAACTCTCTTCAAATTCCATGTCGTCATGCATTTCCATCATAATGGATGTCGTTTTGACTGCTATCTCACAACGGAGACATTCTACAAGGCCCTGGAGTGGCACTCATGCGTGCTACGTCATGGAGCATCCAACCTTTTCAGGGGAAAAGTTTAGAATCATTGTGAATAAACACATTCCTCACCTTGTTTGGCACAACCTTTGGATAAGCGATGCGTTTAGGGCAATGTCCTTAAAGTTTCGATGGAAATAACCCCACAACAAGTAGATCTTGTCTGTTGAGGGCCCTTCAACACGGAGCACGTCAGGTTTACGAACTAACTCGTGGTAGCATGGCAGGGAAAGAACGACATTGGACGGGCTAAAAAACTCTCTTCAAATTCCAAGTTGTCTTGCATTTCCATCATAATGGATGTCGTTTTGACTGATATCTCGCAACGGAGACATTCTACAAGGCCCTGGAGTGACACTCATGTGTGCTACGTCATGGAGCATGCAACCTTTTCAGGGGAAAAGTTTTGAATCTTTGCGAATAAACACATTCCTCACCTTGTTTGACACAACCTTTGGATAAGCGATGCGTTTAGGGCAATGTCCTTAAAGTTTCGATGGAAATAACCCCACAACAATTTAATTTGGTCAGTTGAGGGCCCTTCTACACCGCGCACGTCAGGTTTAGGAAGTAATTTGTGGTAGCATGGCAGAGAAAGAACGACATTGGATGGGCTAAAAAACTCTCTTCAAATTCCAAGTTGTCATGCATTTCCATCATAATGCATGTCGTTTTGACTGATATCTCACAACGGAGACATTGTACAAGGCCCTCGAGTGGAACTCATGCGTGCTACGTCATGGAGCAAGCAATCTTTTCAGGGCAAATGTTTAGAAACTTTGTGAATAAACACATTCCTCACCATGTTTTTCACAACCTTTGGATAAGCGATGCGTTTATGGCAATGTCCTTAAAGTTTCGATGGAAATAACCCCACAACAATTTAATCTAGTCCGTTGAGGGCCCTTCTACACTGAGCACGTCAGGTTTACGAACTAACTTGTGGTAGCATGGCAGCGAAAGAACGACATTGGACGGGCTAGAAAACTCTCTTCAAATTCCAAGTTGTCATGCATTTCCATCATAATGGATGTCGTTTTGACTGATATCTTGCAACGGAGACATTCTACAAGGCCCTGGAGTGACACTCATGCGTGCTACGTCATGGAGCATGCAACCTTTTCAGGGGAAAAGTTTAGAAACTAGGCGAATAAACACATTCCTCACCTTGTTTGTGTTGATGTAAAAAACACACACTGGCGTGGGAGATTTGCTTAACTCCAGTGCAGGTCCAAATATTTCTTTCGGGTTCTAGGCGTGCCAATTGGTTTGATCCTGCAACCAATAAGAAACAAAGAAAATGCAGTTAAATCCACCAATGATAGCCGATCGGCTGGCTTGCCGATGACATATCGTTGAGCATTGAGCCGATGCAAGATGCATTAAATCGGCTATAACAGATAAAGCAAGATAAAGCTAAATCTACTCAATCAGCTGTAGATATCAACAAAATATAATTTAAGTCTCAGAATATATTTGAACCAAGTGATTGGGATAGATCGGACAGGGCGCCGAGACAGTATGAATCACCTATGTCTAAATATATTATAAAGCGTAGATTATACATGTTCATAGCATAGCCGATTATGTAAATCTAACATGTATCGGCTAGTACTTCGATACTACTTTATACAGAGATATTATCATGAACAAAATATATTAAACAACTTGTCAAACTAATGTTAAGATGATCCTAACCAGATTTGACAACAAGCTCAATATATTTTACTAAGTTAATATCTCGATATAAAGGGCAGATTTAATATATCAAGATAACAAGATAATTAAACCAGGTAAAATCGGCTGAAACCCCGACACTATCTCTATTAGCAATCATAGACAGGCTAGAAACTACGGTTCTAAACATGATTTAGTAGGTCAAACCTAACTGATGTAGCACCAAATATGTAAAGAAACATAATGTCTAGACGATCAAGTCGATGAAAACCTTTTCGAGATGGTAGATATATTATATAATCTAGATCAACAGCGATATATAACCCTATCGGTTGCCTTTCTGCGAAACAGACATCAACCGATCTAAGTTATATATTGATATCAATTCAGATTATACAATATATATGATAACTCGACGATTCACACAAACAGGATTAGAGTGTCATAAAGATGGAAGCACTGATCCCGAGAGCACAAGCCGCCATAACAAGTTTTACCTCTTTTGGGAGATCGAAGCCGATGCAGCCCAACTCGAAAGCAAGAACTCGTTGAAAACAGTGAAAGAGTAAAGGTGGCGATGCGCCGAAATTGTTGTATTGATTCCCCCTTTTCTTTACACGAACCTGGGCTTAATTTATACCCAGAATTACACAATATGTCCTTGTCGGACATGACTCTTATCTCTATTACAACACATATTGAAGATAATTCCCTAATACAAACTCTAACCGACAATATCTATTAGGAAACTAACATTATATCCTAATTAACAGATACAATTCCCTTCTTCGGACCCAATCCGTATGTGGGAATCCTTATGAAGCTCATCAACCGAACCCGACAAAGACTCTGTTATCCTCTCGTCGGAATCGGCTACATCGGCTATCCTTTTCCGACTCTGTCTCAGCCGATGGTCACGATAGCCGACTCGGTCACCAGCCGATACACACCGTAGCCGATTCGGTCACCACCCGATTCTTGCTCTGTTTTGGTAACCGCCAGCTTCCTCCAGATCCGCTTCGATTCTATCTTCAAATCCAATACTTGATTTACCAAATTTGGTCGTTAACACATGCCCCCCAAGTCCGTGATATTTGGAATGTTGCGGATTTGCTCGAATCCTTTCCGAATCGATCTAGGGTTCTGTTTCCATTTCAACCGTTATCACACGCCTTCTTAAATAGCAACCACTGCTTGGAGGTTTTCACACCTTTCACGCCGTTACTCCCGTTTTCACCGCCTCAACCATAATCGCCTCCAACTCTTGCAATAGCCTCATCGGATTCTCCGGCGACCACATAGGCGATTCTCTCGTCAGCAACAACTCCATCTCCGATGATGTCATCTTCCGCAGCTCCTTCAAGCGCTCCGGTCATCGAGTTCCCTGAGGTAACCCCATCAGCCGAATCCCATCTCTACTCATAGATTAGTTTTCCTTCGCAATTCATTTCTTCTTCCCTTTCTTTTCTGTAGCATCTCTCCCACCAAGTTGCAATCCCAAGCCTGGTTCATCCCAATCGGTACTTCTTGGGCCCAATCGGCAACAAAGACCCCATAGAAATCATCAATGCCGAGACAAACAGGATCCCCTTTAAGTTAACCAACCCTAGTTTGAACCATTGGAGCAACACTTTTAAATCCTGGCCATCGGCTGTCAAGACTTGGTCTGAATGGTATAAGAGGATGTCGGCTAGCAAACAAACTCACTGGGCAGAAATCGGCATCGCTCAGTGCTTAGCCCTAACCATAGCCGATTTAGCCAAAGATGAACCCATGCTATCGGCTGCCAGCTATTTTTGGTCCAACACCTTGAATGCCTTCCTCTTCAACCAAGGACCAATGACCCCAACTCTTCTGGACATCACCATGATAACTGGGCTAGACATCACCTCATCGGCTAACCCTATCAGCTTGAACAGCAAAAACCAATTTATTTTCAGAACCAGAAGCATTGGAGGCTGGAGTGGATTCATCTCTCTGAATATGGGATCTGGCCCTATCACTCCTAAAGAACACGCAACCTTTCTCTTGATGTGGCTGGAAAAGTTTCTGTTTTGTGGTTCAAGCTGCGGTCCAACCACCAACTGGCAACATATAGCCGAAGCTCTAGTCAACAAAAAGCAATTCCCACTAGGCAAATACCTCCTGGGTTATTTATATCAGATTTTGAGCAATGCATCGGCTAAGCTTGCTACCAACTCAGTAATCGGCACAGGTGGACCTTGGTGGCTATTGCAATTATGGCTTAATCTGCATACAATCAAAATTGCCAAGAGATCAGCAGTTCCTGAAGCTGATTTTCCATTAGTTGAGCCGACCAAGGATGATGAGGGAGATGAAGTTACAACCAGAAGATGTATGTCCTTTGGAGAGGCAGCATCTTCATATCCCGGATCAGAATTATCAGCTGAACTCTTCGTCGACTGGTTCGGCAACTTTTATGATGGATTTCCAAAAGATTCTAGAAATTGGTTTGCATATGAATTCTCTGCAGATTTTGAATTGCCAGCTGATTTCAGATTTGATGAAATAAACTCTGAAAAATTTGAGAAATCTAGAGAAGTTTTTACAACAGCTATCACCCCCTGTATCCTTCCTGTTGGCATCCATCAAGGCAGGAACATCCAGATATCTTATGAATTCTACCACCCTATGAGCGCTGCCAGACAACTGGGAATGGGACAGGTGCCAATCGGCTTGTTCTTCTCAGGAAAAATCCAAGCCAGAGGAGAAATCTCATCGGCTCTGATGATGGATAGGCTATTGAGCATAGAAGGACCTCCCCTTGGAAGTTTGGAAAACATTGAGTTGGCTATGCTAAGGAGCTCCACTTTTGATCAATGGTGGATTGAATGGAAGAAACATCTTTTTCACCAATCGGCTTCCATGTATCTGACTGACATCATTCCAGACATGGTTCCTGTTGGCGCAGAATTTCGACCCGTCCAGCAACCAAACGGGTTCCGCGTTACCACGGCGGCCTGGGAGATCTGCTTAACTCCAGTGCAGGTCCAAATGGCTTGCCTAGTCGTAAGTAGAGCGTGCCAGTTGATTTGATCTGCAATCAACAAGAAACAAGTGAACCAAATCAGAGAACAATGGCCGATCGGTCAGCAGACCGATGACACATTGTCATAGCCCAGCCGATAGGGCAAAGCTATATCGGCTCACTTAGAAAATAAGTAAGACATGAATCTAATCTTATCGGCCTTCATTGATATGTAGACCTCAACTAATAATATCGGCCGATAAGGATGACAAAGGTAACTACACCAGCTAGTACTCTAGTGCAACCTTATACGAGCCAATCGGCCAGTATAAACACGTCAACCATAAAGAAATCTTGAGACTACCTCATGATCGACATATCTATACTTATCGATCTGCACATATAAGTGGCAAACATATGCAAGAAACATAAAGCAATCACATATGTTAGATAAGACCGGCTAAAACCCCGGTACTATCCTTAATTACAACCGAAAACAGGCTTTGTGTTAGATCTTAAAACAGGACTAAGGTCGATGGCAACTCAAAGTGTGAATTGAGACTTAACACAAAGAAAATCAAGTCGTCGATTGCTTTTGGGGATGGCAGCTGCATTGAATAATCTAGCCAAGCATAAGAATTAAACCATCGTCGGCAATAAACCCTAAAGCGAGTAAACCGCTGGCAAGGCTTAATTAAGATACCTGTCAAAACTATTCAAGACATGATAATCGACGATCACATCATCGAGGCTTAACGTGTCTAAAGCGACACGTCAGCCCCGACGATGCAAATCGTCGGGGACGAGTTCTTACCTCTGCTCCGAGGAAGCAAGAACTCGTCGAAGAAGACCTCTTGCGAGGGTTGGCGATGCGCCGAAAGTAGATTGATTTGATTGTGTGATTGATTGAGAGAGATTACATGTACAAACTATCGGGATATTTATACCCGAGGTTACAACAGAACCCTTGTAGGGCACGATCTTATCTACAACTAACAAACAAGTCCTTGCGGCAGACTTAAGCCACAGATTAGATCTACACTACTTAATTTACAAGATACAATTGCCTAAAACCGAGCTTTATCTCTATTTGGCAACTTCCTTGAAGCTTACTTCGAGCCCAGACCAAGCCCACGTTGACACTGTCAACTCACAACCCGCATCGGCCCACGACCAAACCAAATCCGTATCGGCCGATACGCTCTTCATAGCAACACCTCCCCAGTCCGATACGGTTACCGGGTCCGATACGAAGCCTGGTCCGACTCCAACTCAATCCTTCCTCTCTGCTTCGGTTTCCTCTTTCCTTTCCGAGTCGATTACCAAAATCCGTCGTTAACACATGCCCCCCAATTCCGCTTCATTATATAATGTGGCGGAATTAGCTCCAGGGAACTCATCAACTTTTTGCTAGGTCTAACCTGAAAACCGCACAGATCCAGATTCGAACCCTTTCGCCGCCGATTCAACAAACTCCTCGTGTTCTTCAACTCCGGTGACCGCCCGATTCTCCATCGACATCGACCCCTTCCGCAACGATCCCTTCTTCAACAACAATGGCTTCCGCCCCATTCTACGCCTCCGAGATCCCCGCGGTAAGTCGATTTGTTCAATCCTGCATTATCGCTTTCCCCGTCAATTTCTCCAAGTTAGGGTTTTACTCTCTGTCCCCCTCAGGCCTTATATTTTCATCGTTGTTCTCACGATTTAGGTCTTCAAAAACCAAATCTTGATCCCCACCGACGATAAATCCCATCGCTTTCTCCTGGGCCCCATGGGCGACTGTGACCCAACCTGGCTAATCAACGCCGAAACAGACAGAATTCCTTTCAGGCAAGCCAAACCCACTGTCTCGGCGTGGAAGCACACCTTCAGATCATGGCCATCAAAGCTAAACGGATATAGGACCTGGCACAAAAGGATTGCTGCCGTCAAACAAGTCCACTGGGACGAGATTGGAATCGGCCAATGCATAACTCTGTCCCTGGCCGATACCAAAAAGAATGAGCCACTAATGTCAGCTGCCAGCTACTTCTGGTCAAGTACCTTGAACGCCTTCATGTTCAAGCAAGGTCCGATGACCCCAACCCTCATAGATATCAAGGTACTGACAGGACTAGACATCGACTCTGAGATTAATCCTTTTAGCCTCCTGATAAACAGCGGCCACAAACTGAAAACCAAGAAAATTGGAGGCTGGTCTGGGTATATCTCTGAGCACATGGAACAAGGATCAGTCTCAGAGCGAGAACATGTAGCTTTCCTAACATTGTGGTTGGAAAGATTTGTCTTCTGCGGATCAACCTGCGGTCCCACTACAAATTGTCAACATCTGGCTCAGGCTTTGGTCAGCAAGAAGCAAATCCCTCTCGGCCGATACCTCTTGGGAGCTGTATATCGGCTACTCCATATTGCCACTCAAGACTTAATGGTGAAACAAACCGTGGCACATGGGGGACCATGGTGGTTCATTCAACTCTGGCTAACCATATACACCAACACCATGGTTGATCGGCCACCTCTATCAGATTCTCGCTTCCCATCGAAATATGCCGATCACGAAGATCCCAGGAACAGAAGATGCATGTCCTACGGGGAAGCAGCCTCCGTCTACCCCGGCGCAGATCAATCGGCCGATGACATGGCTACATGGTTCACCCGTTTCTTCACCGGCCCTCCATCAGCCAAGATGGATATGTTTGTCTATACATCGGACCGAGACTTCGAGCTTCCAGACGACCTGCAACTGAGCTTAATAAATGATGACATGGAATCAAGAGAATTATTCATGATCGGCCTCACTCCATGCCTGCTCCCAGTAGGCGTCTTTCAGGGAAGGAGCACCAGCTTGTCCTATGAGTTTTACACCCCAATGACAGCCGCTAGACAATGCGGGCTCGGACAACTCCCCATTAGCTTGCATCTTCATAAGCTCCTAGAGAGCAGAGGCACAGTCCCATCGGCCCTGGTTATGAACAAAGCAATGGAAATCGAGCTCCCCAATCTTGGTGACTGCGATCGGCTGCACCTGAATGCCTTCGTGCACATTAGCTTCCAAACTTGGTGGCAAGAGTGGGCCGCTCACATCTTTCATCAATCGGCCAGGTTCTATGTGACAGAAAGAACTTATCCAAGGCATCAGCCCTCAAGTCCCAGATGAGCCGATTCCATCTGTGAGCAACAGTGGACGGAAGATCTTCTACGCTCAAGCCATAGCTCCATCGGGGTCAACCATCCTGGAATCCATCATCGGCCTCACTGCCCCAAAAGTGGCGTCACTTCTCCAAGGTCCGATGCCTAAAGAAAACCCCAAGAGAAAAGCGCCGGCCAAAGGCAAATCGCAGAAAGCCAGCAAGAAGGCTAAAACCGATGACCAGGCCGATGCCGAAGAGCTAGACCCCTCCTTGGAAGAATTCCTCGAAGAACAAGTGATGGAGGAGGAAGTCGATGCAGCAGCGGCCGATGCACACGAAGAAGAAAACCCGTCGGTCGAAACCACCCAAGAGCCATCGGCCGGAGCTGCGGAGATCCCACCGGCCGATGACCAAGATGATGCCCCGCAACCAAAAAGGACCAGACACGCAGTTCGCAAGGTCAATATAATCTCTTCTTTGTGTTTACATAATCTCCTTGTACTGTCACACTTTAACTTCATATCCTTCTCAGGCTGCGGTGTCGTCTGTGTTAAAGGAGAGAACTCAATCGGCCCCTTTGCCAAGAACCAAGAAAACAACTTTGCAACGGCGCAAACGAGCCAAGGCACGATTGAGAACCCCTTCTCCTTCTCCACCACCCTCTCCGACTGTCTCGGTAAGAGTTGATTTTTTGCATTATTTTTCTAATCACATAACCCTATTCACCAATTTCCTGCTTTTTCAGCCTAGGGCTCCATCACCTTCACCACATCGGCCAACCCCCTCGCCTACTATGTCAACACAGCAAAGGGAGGCCGATGCAAGCACCACCGATGCTCCAACACAGGTAACCACGATTACCCTGATCCCCTTTCTGCCGATTCCTGATTAACAAGGCTAAACTCGACCCATGTTGATATTTGCAGGACCTAGCCGATATGTTCTCCTTTGATATCGGCCAGTTTCTTGATGATGAGGACAAGGAGCTACCCAGCACAGCTAGGGCACCACTCTCTGATGATCTGAAGAACCGGCTGACCGATATCGCCAATCGGCTGGAGTACTTGGTGGAAGATTGCACCTCCATCAGGGTCAGGGTACAAGAAATTCAAGACGAACTGCCTGAAGACCTGATGGAGGTCCTAACACCGGCCATCTTCTTGGAGCAATACCGATTCAAGCTCAACAAAGCCAAAGAAAGACTCGCAGAGCGACGAGAGCGTGACCAACTGGAATCGGCTTTATCCGCCAGCAAGGCCCAAGTTAATGCTGACAAAACCAAGCTGGACGAGTTAGCGGTAGAGTCGATTGTCTTGAAGCACAAACTTGAAGAGCTCCGTCGCCTCGAGGCAGAGCTAGTATCGAAGCTGGAATCGACACGTCGAGAAATCCAAGAAGTCGAAGCCGGAATAGCTGCATCCCCTAAAGCCATAGAAGATCAGACGGCAAAGCTCAAGGCATCTGCCAAGTACCTCGCGACCCTAAGCAAATCACTGAAACCGATCCCAGGGACGATGGCCGACGATGCCCAGGCTATTGAAGACGTTGAGCAGATTCACCGTAAAGCCATTGCTGCTATTGCGGACTTCATAGGGTGATGTAGCATATGTTATTTTTATAACCTTATCGGCCATGCAGCCGAATTTGTTTTGAAAATTCCAGCCTAATTTATTGCTTCAGAAACCCTCTCACACTTTATCGGCCGTGCAGCCGAATTTGTCTTGAAAATTCCAGACAATTCCAGACGCATATATCTCTAATATGAACAATCCCATTATAAACAATCTCATCGGCCAGAAAGCCGAAGTCAATTGCCAACTGAAAAAAATCATGTGTGATAACTCCTGTATATATGTATGCCCCCCAAATTTTGGAAGATGAGGGTTCATATTCTGAAATTTTGAACTAAGGGCGATAGTATTTACCGGCCATCTAAAGACGATGCTTGACTACATCGGCTGTAATCATAAATCGGCTAGAGGGCCGATCATGAGTCAATCCAGATACTGGGATAATACTGTTTCAAGTATTTGCCATTGAGAGCTCGTCCATAAATCTCGCCATCTAATCCCTTGAGCAGATAGGCATTGTGAGGAACACATCGATGAATTCGAAAGGGGCCTTCCCAATTAGGTGACCATTTGCCGAATTTATTATCTCTGGAGCCAATCGGCATTATTAATTTCCACACAAGGTCTCCTTCCTCAAACGATTTGGCAACGACCTTTTTATTATAATGACGGGCTACTCTATCTTTATCACGCTTGATTTTCTCTAAGGCCCGTAATCGAACATGTGCCAAATCATCCAATTCATCAACCATAAGATTATGGTACTCATCGGCTGTCAAGTCGTCTTGCAAAGCAATCCTTCTTGAGCCGATGGCGGTTTCCCACGGCAGTACAGCTTCATGCCCGTAGACCAGCTGATAGGGAGGCACTTGGATTGCACCATGGCAAGCCATCCGATACGCCCAAAGGGCATCGGCCAGCGTTGTATGCCATTGCCTCGGCTGTTCGTCAATTTTCCTCTTGATTAATTTGATTAAAGACTTGTTGGAAGCCTCTGCCTGCCCATTAGCCTGCGCGTAGTAAGGAGAAGAATTGAGTAATCTGATGCCCATGCTGTCAGCAAATCGGACGAACTCGTCGGACACGAAGATTGATCCCTGATCTGTAGTTATTGTCTGAGGTAACCCAAACCGATATATGATATGCTCCTTGACGAACTGAATAGCGTCTTTGGAATCAACCTTCTTGAGAGGAACGGCCTCAACCCACTTTGTGAAGTAATCTGTAGCCACTAATATATACTTGTGTCCCTTACTTGATGGTGGGTTAATCTGGCCGATCATATCTATTCCCCATCCACGAAACGGCCACGGCTTTATGATTGGATGCATAACCGATGCCGGTGCTCTCTGAATTGCTCCAAATTTCTGACAATCCTGACATCCTTTATAATACTTGAAGCAATCTTCTAGCATGGTTGGCCAAAAATATCCGACGCGCTTCATCAGCCATTTCATTTTATGGGCCGATTGATGGGTGCCACAAATCCCTTCATGTACTTCGCTCATAACGGTTTTAGCCTCCTCAGGACCTAGGCATTTGAGTAGGACACCATCAACCGTCCGATAATATAGGTTATCGTCCAATAAGACATAGTGTAAAACTTTATATTTCATTCTGCGTGACGCCGATTGGGAAGGGTTTCTCAAATACTCAATGATATCAAACCTCCAGTCATCGGCGTGCACGAGAGCAATCTGAATTGGAACGTCTTTAGCCATCGGCCTGTATCCCGATGCCCCCTGAGCTAAATCATTGGCTTCGAAATTCTGCTTCCTGGGTATATGCCTCATCGTTACGATCCGGAAACCGTGTAATAACTCTTTGCACTCCTCATTGTAGACTTTGAGAATATCGTCTCTGCACTCATACTCCCCAGAAAGTTGACTAATTACTAGCTGTGAATCACCAATGATTTCCACGGCATCGGCCTCGACTTCTTGTAATAACTGCAAGCCTTTAAGCACCGCTTCATATTCTGCTTGATTGTTGGTATAATAAGGCTTGATAGTGAAAGCGAACTCAAAACTTGCCCCCCGAGGGGATATGATGACTAGGCCGATACCGCAACCGTGTCTGCAGACGGATCCATCGAAATATAACGTCCACGGCACAATGTCTGCATATGCAACTGAGTCATCTCTATGTTGAACGATGAAATCGGCCAGGGCTTGTCCTTTGATCGCTTTGGCCGATTCATATCGAAGATCAAACTCTGTTAAAGCAAAGATCCACTTCCCGACTCGTCCTTTCAACACAGGGGCCGATAGCATGTATTTCATCACATCGGCCTTGCTCACCACTATGCACTCGTTGGAAAGCAGGTAATGCCTCAATTTAGTACATGAAAAATATAAACAAAGGCATAATTTCTCCACCGGCGTGTACCTTGTCTCAGCGTCTAACATTCTCCTGCTGAGATAAAAAATAGCTCTTTCCTTGCCGTTAACATCTTGAACCAAGACTGAGCCGATGGATTTCTCATCGGCTGACAAGTACAATTTGAATGGGACTCCTTTTTGTGGAGGAATTAAGACCGGCGGAGAAGTTAAATATTCTTTGATATCGTCTAGCGCTTTCTGTTGCTTGTCACCCCATATGAACTCTTCGTCGTCCTTTATTTTCAACAGTGGAGTGAATGGCTCTATACGGCCCGACAAATTTGATATAAAACGCCGGACGAAGTTGATCTTGCCAAGCAGAGACTGTAACTTGGTCTTGTTTTCTGGAGGCTTGATTTTCTTGATGGCATCGATGTTCTTCTGTGTGATTTCAATCCCCCTTTCATGGACCAAGAAACCCAAAAACTGACCGGCCGATACGCCAAAGGCACATTTGTTAGGGTTCAACTTCAAACCATATTTCCTTGCCCTTTCTAGTACCTTGCGTAAGTCGGCCAAGTGCATATCATGTTCTCTTGACTTTACGACGACATCGTCTATATAAACTTCAATCAGAGAGCCAATAAGATCATGAAAAATGTAATTCATAGCCCTCTGATACGTAGCTCCAGCATTCTTCAAACCAAATGTCATGACGACCCATTCATATAGGCCGATTGCCCCTGGGCACCTGAAGGCTGTCTTATGAATGTCCTCTTTAGCCATAAAGATCTGGTTGTAACCCGCGTTTCCGTCCATGAAACTAATGATCTTATGCCCAGAAGCAGCGTCGACTAGCAAATCGGCCAACGGCATAGGGTACTCGTCTTTGGGCGTCGCCTTATTTAGATCTCTGAAATCGACGCATACCCTTAGCTTGCCGTTCTTTTTCAATACCGGAACTATGTTGGAGACCCACTCCGCGTATCGGCAGGGCCTGATAAAGTTGGCGTCGTAAAGTCTTGTGATCTCTGCTTTTATGGCTTCGTGCATATCGGCCTTAAACCTCCGAGGAGCTTGCTTAAAAGGCCGATAGCCTTGTTTGATTGGTAGCCGATGTTCTACAATCGATCGGCTTAATCCTGGCATCTCATGGTATTCCCATGCAAAACAATCTCTGAATTCTTTCAAAAGATCTATCAAATTATTCTTGTATTCCTTTGGCAAATTAGCGCTTACATACGTCGGCCTAGGCCTATCACCTATTCCTATATCAATTTCTTCCAATTCATCGGCCGACGTAAAACCTTGTCCCAACTTGCCGTCTAACTCATCCACCGCGTCATCTGTGTAGGGGTCATTGTCAACGGCGGATGGTGCATCTTCGCTAAAGTAACCGCTTGTCTTGGTCTTCAATTGCCTCGATGTCGCAGTCGGTTACCTTGAGGAAATCGGCGTCCCAGACTCGCCCGGACAAGCAGTCGATTCCCTCCATCTCCCAAACTGCGAGATCGGCATTGGCGACATGTACTGACCGATCGGCCTGCACGATCTCGACTTGGTCCCCTTGCCATTGCATGAGGCATTGGTGCATTGTTGAAGGGACACAGCAATTTGCATGGATCCAATCTCGTCCCAACAACAAGCTGTAGGAACCCTTTCCATCGAAGACGAAGAAGGTGGTGGGAATTGTTTTGCTGCCCACGGTGAGCTCCACGTTCAGGACCCCCTTCGCCTCGGATGCGTTGCCACCGAAGTCCTTTAATACCATATTTGTCTTGATAAGATCCTCAGGTACTTTTCCAAGCTTCCTGAAGGTTGTGTATGGCATTAAATTGACTGCTGCGCCACCATCGACCAGCATCTTCGTCATCGGCCGCCCGTTGATGAATCCTTTGATGTACAACGGCCGTAGATGTCTGTGGCTGGCGTCAACTGGCTTGTCGAAGATGGCTTGGTCTGGTGACAAGCGTAGCCTGGCTGAACCTTGTTCATCATCGGCCATCGCTTCATCGGCCGCCTGCACACTGTATTCTGCTGGCAATACAAACACCATGTTAACAGGCGCCGATGTCATTTTCTTACCTTTTGAAGCTGAGTAGCCCTGAGCTGTATTGGAGGTGCCCTCATCGGCCCTGGCCACCGTGGATTTTATTCTCCACTCTTTTCTGGTCTTGGTTGGCCGATGGGGTATTTCAGCTTGTTGCTCTTGGATTTGCTCTTTCCTCCTTAACCTCTGAACCCGCCGCTTCTGTGTCTTGGTGAATACATCGCTTGGGCACCATTGGGGGTTCTGGACTTGCTCCTCATCTTCATCGTGTTGATCTTGGTGCATCGGCCCCAGCCTTTCATGCACAGATTTCCGTTGCTTGGCCGGCCGATGCGTTTGTCTGCTTGAGCTGCCCTGATAAGAATCTTCTGCACCACTGCATGCAGGGCACTCCTGGATAGATGGCAACCTCATCCCTTCATTCCAGCAGAAGCGAAAAAACTCGCACTCCCAGTGTGGGTCGTAGGAGTTGTCTTGATCGGCTTGGTCTTGAGCTTGTTCCTCCCGCCTCCGCTGATATTTTCTGATCAGACCCTCAGAGGTCTGATGAGGCCGCTTGCCAGTCCGATGACCACCGCCATCGGCCCTGTCCGCCCGCACCATGTTGACTGGGAACGGGTGGCCTTCAATCTTCATCGGCCGCTTGGCATCATCGATTTTAATTCTGCCCTGCTCGATGGCCGATTGGATTTGTTGCCGGAAGATCTTGCATTCATTCGTATGGTGTGAATAGGAATTGTGCCACTTGCAATATCTCCTTTTCTTGATGTCTTCGGCCGATGGCAATACGTGACCTACTGGCAGCTGAATCTGCTTTTCTTGCAACAGCAGGTCAAATATCTTATCGGCCTTGTTGATGTCGAAATCATATTTATCTTCCTTATCTCCTTTCTTGGCCCACTGGCAAGTTGTTGATTTCTTCATCCGGGCCCACTCGGCTAGGTCGACATCAGCGTCTTCATCGTCTTCATCGTCGGAGGCGTACTGATAAACAGTGTTAATCTTTTTTGCGAACTTCTTTGCCTCCTGGAATCGCTGCTCGTGGGCCGATACACGTTGTGCCAGCTGAGCGAGGCTGTCAAATTCCTGCGAAGAGAACCTCTCGCGTATCGGCCCTAGCAATCCCTGAAATGCCAGGTCGGCCAACTGGGAATCGGTCAGAGTGAGGCTATAACATCTGTTGCGTATGTCTCTGAACCTCTGTATGTACTCAGGGACCGATTCATCCACTCGCTGCCTGATGGCAGTCAGATCCGACAGTTTCATCTCTTGTACACCATTGTAGAAATATCTATGAAACTGTTTCTCCAGATCTATCCATCCTCTGATGGAATTGCAGGGCAAGGAAGAGAACCATGTGAATGCAGACCCTGATAAGGACAGAGGGAAAAACCTCACCCTCAACGCCTCGATAGCCGATGCCTCCCCGCACTGTGCTAAGAATCGGCTGACATGCTCATATGTCGAGACGTTGTCCTGTCCCGAAAACTTGGAGAAATCCGGGATCTTGTATCGGCCCGGCAATGGTACCCTGTCAAATTCCTCGGGATACGGGTGCCGATACACTGTAGAGTTCTCTTTGGGCTTCAAGCCGAATTGATCTCGCATCACTTCGGCTATCATGTCAGCCCAGTATCCTGCGGGCCGATGCGGGAGGTCCTGCTGGTAGGATTGTTGGAGGCCCTCTGCTTGATAGTGCCTGGGGGAGTACGGTTGATAGTGGTGATCCAGGTTCTGCGCGCCGTACTGCCCTGCGGTGTACTGCTGATAGCCTTGCGGCACGTTGTATGCAGCTTGAAGTGGAGGACTATTGAACGCCGGGGCTTGCGGTTGTCCGGCCGATGGCTGGTGGACAGGAACTTGCTGCATCGGCTCAACCACCGGTTGCTTCCCCTTGGTCCATTGAGCGTACTGCTCCTCCGTGATGTGCTGAGGGCTTCCTCCCGCCTGCTTGGTGAGGACCAGCGGCAGGGTTGTTGTTGGTTGCGCCGATGGAGGTGGCATCGGCGCTGTCGGCTGAGCCGTGCTCAGGTCGTTCCTCAAGGTCCGATAGGCAGGGAACTTATTTTCTGGCAGGTAAATCGGGCCTTGAGGCTTGTACTGATGGATTGAACCATCCAGGATCGACTTGACCGTATTGGTCAACGTGTTCACCAGGATCCCCGACTGGTTGACTAGCGCAGAGTGAACTGCGGAGTCGATTCGGTCTTGCAACGTCGGCGCTGCAGTGTCTTCAGTTTTGACGGCGTGATCGTGCGCCGCCGCCGACGTTCCAGCTCCATCTCCAGAACTCGGCATGACCACCTTGGACTTTTGAATCAAGGTGCCCTGCCGAGTCCTAGAATATGTTTGCAGGTACATATTCTGGAACTGCGCGACCAGACTATCCATCTCAGCTTTTTGTTCTGCGCTGAGCTGGTCGGCGGTCACAGGAATGACGTTCTCCTCGACGATCTCGGCCTGCTTCGACATCTCGAGGTGTTCTTGTTGCTGGTGAGAAGCTTGTGTTCTTGAGGTCCCACCGGGCGTGCCAAAAGCGTGTTGGCGCAGAATTTCGACCCGTCCAGCAACCAAACGGGTTCCGCGTTACCACGGCGGCCTGGGAGATCTGCTTAACTCCAGTGCAGGTCCAAATGGCTTGCCTAGTCGTAAGTAGAGCGTGCCAGTTGATTTGATCTGCAATCAACAAGAAACAAGTAAACCAAGTCAGAGAACAACGGCCGATCGGTCAACAGACCGATGACACATTGTCATAGCCCAGCCGATAGGGCAAAGCTATATCGGCTCACTTAGAAAATAAGTAAAACATGAATCTAATCTTATCGGCCTTCATTGATATGTAGATCTCAACTAATAATATCGGCCGATAAGGATAACAAAGGTAACTACACCAGCTAGTACTCTAGTGCAAACTTATACGAGCCAATCGGCCAATATAAACACATCAACCATAAAGAAATCTTAAGATTACTTCACGATCGACATATCTATACTTATCGATCTGCACATATAAGTGGCAAACATATGCAAGAAACATAAAGCAATCACATATGTTAGATAAGACCGGCTAAAACCCCGGCACTATCCTTAATTACAACCGAAAACAGGCTTTGTGTTAGATCTCAAAACAGGACTAAGGTCGATGGCAACTCGAAGTGTGAATTGAGACTTAACACAAAGAAAATCAAGTCGTCGATTGCTTTTGGGGATGGCAGCTGCATTGAACAATCTAGCCAAGCATAAGAATTAAACCATCGTCGGCAATAAACCCTAAAGCGAGTAAACCGCTGGCAAGGCTTAATTAAGATACCTGTCAAAACTATTCAAGACATGATAATCGACGATCACATCATCGAGGCTTAACGTGTCTAAAGCGACACGTTAGCCCCGACGATGCAGATCGTCGGGGACGAGTTCTTACCTCTGCTCCGAGGAAGCAAGAACTCGTCGAAGAAGACCTCTTGCGAGGGTTGGCGATGCGCCGAAAGTAGATTGATTTGATTGTGTGATTGATTGAGAGAGATTACATGTACAAACTATCGGGATATTTATACCCGAGGTTACAACAGAACCCTTGTAGGGCACGATCTTATCTACAACTAACAAACAAGTCCTTGCGGCAGACTTAAGCCACAGATTAGATCTACACTACTTAATTTACAAGATACAATTGCCTAAAACCGAGCTTTATCTCTATTTGGCAACTTCCTTGAAGCTTACTTCGAGCCCAGACCAAGCCCACGTTGACACTGTCAACTCACAACCCGCATTGGCCCACGACCAAACCAAATCCGTATCGGCCGATACGCTCTTTATAGCAACACCTCCCCAGTCCGATACGGTTACCGGGTCCGATACGAAGCCTGGTCCGACTCCAACTCAATCCTTCCTCTCTGCTTCGGTTTCCTCTTTCCTTTCCGAGTCGATTACCAAAATCCGTCGTTAACAGTTCCACAGGTAAACATACTTCTTTTATTGATAGCCGATTTCCTTTAGAAAATAGCTTAACTCCTTTTCTTCTTGTATTCGCAGACCACAGAGTCTTCTCCTCCTCATGTCAGCAACAACGAAGCCATCATTAATTATGCTGCCGGAATCCTCCCCAATGGTGGTGGATTAGCCCCTTCAATCATCGGCTACAATGCTCCCAAAACATCTTCCCTACTCCAAGGGCAAACACGTGAGCCGATTCCCTCTGAAGCTGGCAAGAGGAAAAAGATCAAGTCATCGGCTATCGCTCCACCGGCTACAAAGAAGAAAGCCACCAAAAAGCAGAGAAACTATGATCCAGATGAAGAAGATGTAGAAAAAGCCATTGATGAAGCAGCTGCCGAGCTGAGTGAAACAGTAGAAGAAACTCCAACAATCAGTATCCCTATTCCTCAGCAAACTTCACCAACGCCGATCCACAAGACATATCAACCTCGGGTATGCACTTTGTACTCTTCAGTCCTTTCATAATTTTCTTTGCCGATCTCAGTGTTAACTCTTCTTTTGTAGAAAAAGAAATCGGCTGCCAAGAAGAAACCTGCACCGCCTCCATCGGTAACACTTCCTTCAAAACTTTGTTTAAATCTCATTTCATCAAGTATTAACTCAGTTTATATTTCAGCCGATTCGCTCTCCAACTCCTATCCATCATGACTCAAGCGAACATACTCCATCGGCTAGAGACAGCCACCACATTGAAGACCAGCCGACTCCTGCTATTCCTGTAAGCATTAGTGTTTAAAATATAAATCGGCCATTTTAAACATTTCGTTGACTAATAACCTTTTCTTTTTCAGGTCTTAGCCGATATGTTCTCCTTTGACATTAGGCAATTCATGGATAAAGAGGAAGAAACATCCAGCAAGGCTATTGCTCCTATAGTCGATGACTTAAAAGCTACCCTTAAGGATATTGCTCATCGGCTTGAAGGTTCCCTTGATGCTTTGGTTGTCAACTGTGGATCAATTAGAGCAAGATTTGAAGACATTCAAGATCAGATCCCAGACGATGTAGCCGAGATCATCTCTCCAGCAGTTTTCCTTGAACAATATCGTCACAAGCTGGAAAGATCAAGACAGAGGATAGCCGATAGACGAGAGCGAAAAAACCTTGAAGCAACCATCCATGCCAATCGGCAATCCATAAACGAGGAAAAAGCCAAACTTGATCAGATGATCTCTGGGCCAAGTTCTATCCAAAGCAATATAGATCGGCTAAAGAATAAGAAGATTGAACTACTGGCTGAATTAGAAGCCTGCAACGCTGAGTTATCACTAGAAGAACAGAAGCTTGCCGATTTACCAAGAGCCATTGAAGAACAAAAATCCAAGCTGAAGTCCTCAATCAGACACTTAGCCGATCTAAACAAATCCATGAAAGTCATCCCAGGAAGTGATGCAGCCGATGCCCAAGCCATAGAAGAAATAGAACAAATTAGGCAAAAGGCCATATCGGCTATCCAAAATCTTATAACATGAATCCGCCGATGATATTTTTGCTTTGAAATTTTGAAATTTTTGTATGTATATGCCCCCTAATTTTGTTATGGAGAACGAAACATCACAAAATTACAATCGGCTAAGAAAAAATAACCATGAAACAACCGATTATACTAAAAAGAATTGTGCTAAGGGCGATATAACTTATATCGGCCATCTAAAGGCGATGTCAATACATCGGCTACCATGTATCGGCAAGATACAGCCGAATCAGGAATTAATCCAAACACTTGGGTAATACTTTTTCAAATATTTTCCATTAAGAGCTCTTCCAAATATTTCTCCATCAAGTCCTTGTAACATGTAAGCTCCTTTAGAGACAGATTTGTAAATTTGAAAAGGTCCTTCCCAATTTGGTGACCACTTGCCGAACTTATTATCACGAGTTCCAATCGGCAGAATCAATTTCCAAACCAATTCTCCCTCCTCAAAAGATTTCGGTACCACCTTCTTATTATAATGTCGCGCAACACGCTCCTTATCTTTTGTTAACTTCTATAAAGCATACATTCTGGATTGAACCAAGTCTTCTGACTCATCTACCATAAGATTATGATAGTCATCGGCTGTCAATTCATCTTGTAAATCAATCCTCCTTGAGCCGATGACATGCTCCCATGGCAAAACTGCTTCATGCCCATAAACTAACTTATATGGAGGAACTTGAATTGATCCATGACAAGCCATCCGATAAGACCATAATGCCTCAGCCAATCGGTTATGCCACTGCTTTGGAAAATCGGCAATCTTTCTCTTAATCAACTTAATCAAGCTTTTGTTAGATGCTTCTGCCTGCCCATTAGCTTGCGCATAATATGGTGAAGAATTCAACAATCTGATTCCCATACTCTCCATAGATTGAACAAACTCATCTGACACAAAAATAGATCCTTGATCAGTTGTAATTGTTTGTGGAAGACCAAATCGGTATATAATATGCTCTTTAACGAACTGAATTGCATCCCCAGAATCAACTTTTTTCAATGGAACTGCTTCCACCCACTTTGTAAAATAATCGGTTGCCACCAATATATACTTATGTCCTTTACTCGATGGTGGATTGATCTGGCCGATCATATCAATTCCCCAGCCTCTGAATGGCCATGGCTTGATTATTGGATTCATAGCCGATGCTGGTGCTCTCTGAATTGATCCAAATTGCTGGCAATCTCGACATCCCTTGTAATATCGAAAGCAATCCACCAACATTGTCGGCCAAAAATACCCAACTCTACGAAGTAACCACTTCATTTTATGAGCCGATTGATGAGTACCACAAATACCTTCATGAACTTCTCCCATCACAACTTTGGCTTGATCAGCACTTAGACATTTGAGCAACACCCCATCAATCGTCCGATAATACAATTCATCATCTAACAAGACATATCTCAAAGCCTTATACCTCAATTTCCTTGAAACCGATTGAGAAGGATTCTTCAAATAATGAAACACATCATACCTCCAATCATCGGCTGCAATTGTAACAATCCCCATCTCAACATCTGTCACCATCGGCTTGTATCCCGATGCCCCCTGAGCCAAAGCATTAGCCTCTAAATTCTGCTCCCGAGGAACATATCTCAGCGTCACCAGCCGAAACTCATCTATCAATGCCCGACACTTTTCATAATAAGCCACCAATACATCACTCTTGCATTCATATTCTCCGGCCAGTTGACTAATTACCAACAATGAATCACCCATGACTTCAATAGCATCGCCTTCAAACTCCTTCAAAAGTTGCAAACCTTTGAGAACTGCCTCATACTCAGCTTGATTATTTGTAGCATATGGCTTGATGGTAAAAGCAAATTCAAAACTTGCCCCTCTTGGTGATATGATAACCAAACCGATGCCACAACCATGAGTACAAACTGATCCATCAAAAAATAATGTCCAAGGTGCAATATCCACTGAGCCGATCGAATCATCACGATGTTCTACGATAAAATCGGCTATAGCTTGCCCCTTAATAGCTTTAGGTGACTCATACTTGAAATCGAATTCTGTTAAGGCATAAATCCACTTTCCAACCCTTCCTTTCAATACTGGAGCCGATAGCATATATTTGACCACATCGGCTTGCAAATTATAGTACATTCATTGGATAACAAATAATGCCTCAACTTTGTACATGAAAAATACAAGCATAAGCACAAGTTCTCCACCGAAGAATACCTGGTCTCTTCATCCAAAAGTCTTCTGCTTAAATAAAAGATTACCCTCTCTTTACCTTCAAACTCCTGGATTAAGATCGAGCTGATTGACCTCTCATCGGCTGACAAGTATAATTTGAAAGGCACCCCTTTCTGTGGAGAAACTAAAACTGGAGGAGAACTTAAATATTTCTTAATATTATCCAAAGCCTTCTGTTGCTCTGCCCCCCATGTAAACTCCAGATCGGCGTTAAGTCTGAGTAAAGGTGTGAAAGGCTCTAACCTCCCAGACAAATTAGAAATAAATCTTCTGATAAAATTTATCTTGCCGATCAAAGATTGCAACTGTTTCTTGTCTTCTGGAGGTTGAATTTTCTGTATTGCACTAATACTCCTTTGTGGCACTTCAATACCCCTCTCATGCACAAGAAAACCTAAAAATTGCCCAACCGATACACCAAAAGCACATTTAGTAGGATTCATTTTTAAGCCATATTTCCTTGTTCTCTCAAATACTTTTCTTAGATCGGCTATATGATCAATAATCTCCTTGGATTTCACTACCACATCATCAATATAAATCTCAACCAATAAACCGATCAGATCATGAAAGATATAATTCATGGCTCTTTGATATGTAGCTCCAGCACTTTTCAATCCAAAAGTCATCACAACCCACTCATACAAGCCGATTGCACCAGGACACCTAAAAGCAGTCTTATGAATGTCTTCTTCTGCCATTAAAATTTGATTATATCCAGCATTGCCATCCATAAAACTTATAATTTTATGTCCTGAAGCAGCATCTACCAATTGATCGACAATCGGCATTGGATATTCGTCCTTAGGGGTAGCCTTATTTAAATCTCTGAAATCGATGCAAACCCTAAGCTTGCCATTTTTCTTAATTACTGGAACTATATTAGAAACCCACTCAGCATATCGGCATGGACGAATAAAACCAGCATCATATAAACGAGTAATTTCAGCTTTAATCGCATCATACATATCGGCTTTACATCTCCTAGGTGGTTGCTTATATGGCCAATATCCTGGTTTGATAGGAAGCCGATGTTCAACAATCGATCGGCTAAGTCCTGGCATCTCAGAATACTCCCAAGCAAAGCAATCGCTGTATTCTTTCAAAAGCTTTAATAATGTAAGTTTGAATTCAGATGATAGATTCTTACTGATGAATGTTGGCCTAGGCTTATCTCCTGACCCAATGTCAACTTCTTCTAAATCATCGGCCGACATGAAACCCTGACCAAGCTTACCATCAAGATCATCTACAGCATCTTTAGTATAGAAATCGGGACCCTCCACAACTCCCTCAAAGCAACTACTGGGGTTCTCCATCTCCAATTGGCTGTATACCACAATCAGACACTTTTAGATAATCTCCTTGCCAGATTTTTCCTGATAAGCAATCAATTCCATCCATCTCCCAAACAGATAAATCGGCATTAGCAACATGTACTGACCTGTCGGCTGGAACAACCTCTATCTTGTCACCTTGCCATTGGATTAAGCTCTGATGCATGGTTGAAGGAATACAACAATTAGCATGAATCCAATCCCTTCCAAGCAGTAAGCTATATGAACCTTTCCCATCAATAACAAAAAATGTAGTAGGAACAGTCTTGCTGCCGATTATCAATTCTACATTAAGAACTCCCTTGGCCTCTGAAGGATTGCCACCAAAATCTTTAAGAACCATATTAGTCTTGATGAGGTCATCTGAACTCCTTCCCAATTTCTTAAATGTTGCATATGGCATTAAATTCACTGCAGCCCCACCATCAACTAACATTTTGGATATCGGCTTACCATTAACAAATCCTTTGACATACAATGGCTTGAGGTGCCGATTCTCTGTTCCCTCGGGTTTCTCAAAAACAGCCTGTTCTGGTGACAATACCAATCTGGCATAAGATTCTTCCATGATATCGGCATCGTCTTGATTAGCCCCAAATTCTGCGGGTAGCACAAATACCATGTTGACCGATGAAGAAGCAATGGCCTTTCCTTTAATTACCCTTCTCGCTTCATCGGTTTCACTCTCATCGGCTGGTATTATTTTACTCTTAACACGCCATTCCTGTTTTGTTTTTGTTCTCTTCAGCCGATGATCGATTTCTTGTTCAACTTCATGAAATTGTTCCCTGCTCCTCATCCTCTGAACCCTTCTCTTCTGACTTTTAGAAAAAATCCCAGAAGGACACCATTGAGCTCTTGAAGTATCTTCAACATCCTCCTCCTGGAAATAATCTTGATGAATCGGGCCCAACCTCTGATGAACAGGCAACTTGCTTTGCATCAGCCGATCCTCTTTAGAATGAAATCGGCTAAAACTCCCATTATAGTTTCCATCGGCATTAGCACAACCTGGGCAATCTTCTATTGATGGTAATCTCATGCCTTTATTCTAACAAAATATGAAAAATTCGCAGTTCCAATGTAGATCAAAGCTATCATCATCCTCATAATATTGCCTTTCTTGCCGATCATATCTCTTTTGATATTTATTAATCATATTCGTAGAGTCAAACTTATTGAGCCGATTGTCCTTTCTATCGGCTGTCCTCCCACTTGTATGGACCATGTTGATAGGAAAAGGATTACCATCAATCTTCATCGGCTTCTTGGAGTCATCAAATTTTATCCGGCCTTGCTCAATGGCCACCTGGATCTGTTGCCGAAATACTTTACATTCATTAGTACTATGAGACCATGTATTATGCCACTTGCAGTATTTCCTCCTCCCTAATTCCTCAGCCGATGGAATCCCATGACCAGCAGGCAATTGAATTTGTTTCTCCCGAAGCAAAAGATCAAAAATTTTATCAGCCTTATTGACATCAAAATCATACTTCTCCTCTTTTCCAGAGCTCTTAACCCATTGACATGGAATCACCTTCTTGTTCCTCGCCCATTCGACTGCTGCTACCTCAGGAACATCCTCTTCCTCAGAATCAGAAATATAAGAATTAATGAAGTTCACCTTTTTAAATGCTCTATTGGCCTCTTGAATTCTTTGTTCGTGTGCTGTTATCTTCTGGGCCAAATGAGCCAAACTATCAAAGTCTTGAGCCAAAAACCTCTCTTTGATTGGTGTTAATAAACCTTGGAAGGCTAAATCGGCTAACTGAGAATCTGTCAACGCCAAGCTGTAGCATCTGTTTCTGATTTCCCTAAACCTTTGAATATAATCTTGGACGGATTCTTCTCGTTTCTGCCTAATGTTTGTCAAATCAGATAGTTTCATCTCATGAACTCCACTGTAGAAATATTTGTGAAACTATTTTTCCAGATCGGCCCAACTGTGAACAGAATTATAAGGTAAAGATGAAAACCATGTGAAAGCCGATCCAGACAGAGACAAAGGGAATAGCCTGACTCTTAAAGCGTCAGTAGCCGATGCTTCACCACATTGAGCTAAAAATCGGCTAAGATGCTCATAAGTTGATACATTATCTTGTCCTGAGAACTTTGAAAAGTCTGGGACCTTGTATCGGCTTGGTAATGGCACTCTTTCAAAATACTCTGGATATGGATGCCGATACAGATTGTCACCATCCCTTGGTTTTAATCCAAACTGTTCTCTCATCACATCAGCTATCATATCGGCCCAAGGTTTCTGCCGAGCTCCATCTTGATGCTGTGGCTGTATCGGCTCATCTTGATAATACTGCGGTTGATGATATGGTTGAGGAGACGTTCTCTGCCGATATTGCACCTGTGGTGAATGAGGTTGATACTGATAATTAAGATTGCCACTTGTGTGGGTCTGAGGCATTCGTGGAGTGCTAAAGTCTTGTTGATTGAGCCGATGCAAGATGCATTAAATCGGCTATAACAGATAAAGCAAGATAAAGCTAAATCTACTCAATCAGCTGTAGATATCAACAAAATATAATCTAAGTCTCAGAATATATTTAAACCAAGTGATTGGGATAGATCGGACAGGGCGCCGAGACAGTATGAATCACCTATGTCTAAATATATTATAAAGCGTAGATTATACATGTTCATAGCATAGCCGATTAGGTAAATCTAACATGTATTGGCTAGTACTCCGATACTACTTTATACAGAGATATTATCATGAACAAAATATATTAAACAACTTGTCAAACTAATGTTAAGATGATCCTAACCAGATTTGACAACAAGCTCAATATATTTTACTAAGTTAATATCTCGATATAAAGGGCAGATTTAATATATCAAGATAACAAGATAATTAAACCAGGTAAGATCAGCTGAAACCCCGACGCTATCTCTATTAGCAATCATAGACAGGCTAGAAACTACGGTTCTAAACATGATTTAGTAGGTCAAACCTAACTGATGCAGCACCAAATATGTAAAGAAACATAATGTCTAGACGATCAAGTCGATGAAAACCTTTTCGAGATGGTAGATATATTATATAATCTAGATCAACAGCGATATATAACCCTATCGGTTGCTTTTCTGCGAAACAGACATCAACCGATCTAAGTTATATATTGATATCAATTCAGATTATACAATATATATGATAACTCGACGATCCACACAAACAGGATCAGAGTGTCATAAAGATGGAAGCACTGATCCCGAGAGCGCAAACCGCCATAACAAGTTTTACCTCTTGTCGGAGATCGAAGCCGATGCAGCCTAACTCGAAAGCAAGAACTCGTTGAAAACAGTGAAAGAGTAAAGGTGGCGATGCGCCGAAATTGTTGTATTGATTCCCCCTTTTCTTTACACGAACCTGGGCTTAATTTATACCCAGAATTACACAATATGTCCTTGTCGGACACGACTCTTATCTCTATTACAACTCATATTGAAGATAATTCCCTAATACAAACTCTAACCGACAGTATCTATTAGGAAACTAACATTATATCCTAATTAATAGATACAATTCCCTTCTTCGGACCCAATCCGTATGTGGGAATCCTTATGAAGCTCATCAACCGAACCCGACAAAGACTCTGTTATCCTCTCGTCGGAATCGGCTACATCGGCTATCCTTGTCCGACTCTGTCTCAGCCGATGGTCACGATAGCCGACTCGGTCACCAGCTGATACACACCATAGCCGATTCGGTCACCACCCGATTCTTGCTCTGTTTTGGTAACCGCCAGCTTCCTCCAGATCCGCTTCGATTCTATCTTCAAATCCAATACTTGATTTACCAAATTTGGTCGTTAACAGTTTGGCACAACCTTTGCATAAGCGATGAATAACCCCACAACAAGTTAATCTGGTCCGTTGAGGGCCCTTCTACACCGAGCACGTCAGGTTTAGGAACTAATTTGCGGTAGCATGGCCGGGAAAGAACGACATTGGATGGGCTAAAAAACTCTCTTCAAATTCCATGTTGTCATGCATTTCCATCATAATGGATGTCGTTTTGGCTGATATCTCGCAACGGAGACATTGTACAAGGCCCTCGAGTGGAACTCATGCGTGCTACGTCATGGAGCAAGCAATCTTTTCAGGGCAAATGTTTATAAACTTTGTGAATAAACACATTCCTCACCTAGTTTGGCACAACCTTTGGATAAGCGAAGCGTTTAGGGCAATGTCCTTAAAGTTTCGATGGAAATAACCCCACAACAATTTAATTTGGTCAGTTGAGGGCCCTTCTACACCGCGCACGTCCACGTCAGGTTTAGGAAGTAATTTGTGGTAGCATGGCAGAGAAAGAACGACATTGGACGGGCTAAAAAACTCTCATCAAATTCCAAGTTGTCATGCATTTCCATCATAATGCATGTCGTTTTGACTGATATCTCACAACGGAGACATTGTACAAGGCCCACGAGTAGAACCCATGCGTGCTACGTCATGGAGCAAGCAATCTTTTCAGGGCAAATGTTTAGAAACTTTGTGAATAAACACATTCCTCACCTTGTTTGGCACAACCTTTGGATAAGCGATGCGTTTAGGGCAATGTCCTTAAAGTTTCGATGGATATAACCCCACAACAAGTTAATCTGGTCCGTGAGGGCCCTTCTACACGAGCACGTTAGGTTTATGAACTAACTTTTGGTAGCATGGCAGGGAAAGAACGACATTGGACGGGCTAAAAAACTCTCTTCAAATTCCATGTTGTCATGCATTTGCATCATAATGGATGTCGTTTTGACTGATATCTCACCACGGAGACATTCTACAAGGCCCTGGAGTGGCACTCATGCGTGCTACGTCACGGAGCAAGCAACCTTTTTATGGGAAATGTTTAGAAACTTTGTGAATAAACACATTCCTCACCTTGTTTTGCAAAACCTTTGGATAAGCGATGCGTTTAGGCCATTGTCCTTAAAGTGTCGATGGAAATAACCCCACAACATGTTAATCAGGTCCGTTGAGGGCCCTTCTACACCGAGCACGTCAGGTTTAGGAAGTAATTTGTGGTAGTATGGCAGAGAAAGAACGACATTGGACGAGCTAAAAAACTTTCTTCAAATTCCATGTTGTCATGCATTTCCAACATAATGTATGTCATTTTGAGTGATATCTCGCAATGGAGACATTCTACAAGGCCCTGGAGTGGCACTCATGCGTGCTACGTCACGTAGCAAGCAACCTTTTTAGGGGAAATGTTTAGAAACTTTGTGAATAAACACATTCCTCACCTTGTTTGGCACAACCTTTGGATAAGCGATGCGTTTAGGGCAATGTCCTTAAAGTTTCGATGGAAATAACCCCACAACAATTTAATCTGGTCCGTTGAGGGCCCTTCTACACCAAGCACGTCAGGTTTAGGAAGTAATTTATGGTAGTATGGCAGAGAAAGAACGAGAATTGGACGGGCTAAAAAACTTTCTTCAAATTCCATGTTGTCATGCATTTCCAACATAATGTATGTCGTTTTGAGTGATATCTCGCAATGGAGACATTCTACAAGGCCCTGGAGTGGCACTCATGCGTGCTACGTCACGGAGCAAGCAACCATTTCAGGGGAAATGTTTAGAAACTTTGTGAATAAACACATTCCTCACCTTGTTTTGGACAACCTTTGGATAAGCGATGCGTTTAGGCCAATGTCCTTAAAGTGTCGATGGAAATAACCCCACAACAAGTTAATCTGGTCCGTTGAGGGCCCTTCTACACCGAGCACGTCAGGTTTAGGAACTAATTTGTGGTAGCGTTGCACGGAAAGAACAACATTGGGCGGGCTAAAAAACTCTGTTCAAATTCCATGTTGGCATGTATTTCAATCATAATAGATGTCGTTTTGACTGATATCCCACCACGGAGACATTTTGCAAGGCCCTGGAGTGGCACTCATGCGTGCTACGTCATGGAGCAAGCAACCTTTTCAGGGGAAAAGTTTAGAAGCTTTTTGAATAAACACATTCCTCACCTTGTTTGGCACAACCTTTGGATAAGCGATGCGTTTAGGGCAATGTCCTTAAAGTATCGATGGAAATAAACTCACAACAATTTAATCTGCTCCGTTGAGGGCCCTTCTACACCGAGCACGTCAGGTTTAGGAAGTAATTCGTGGTAGCATGGCAGAGAAAGAACGACATTGGATGGGCTAAAAAGCTCTCTTCAAATTCCATGTTGTCATGCATTTTCATCATAATGGATATCGTTTTGACTGATATGTCGCAACGGAGACATTCTACAAGGCCTTGGAGTGGCACTCATGCGTGCTACGTCATGGAGCAAGCAACCTTTTCAGGGGAAAAGTTTAGAAGCTTTTTGAATAAACACATTCCTCACCTTGTTTGGCACAACCTTTGGACAAGCGATGCGTTTAGGGCAATGTCCTTAAAGTATCAATGGAAATAACCCCACAACAATTTAATCTGCTCCGTTGAGGGCCCTTCTACACCGAGCATGTCAGGTTTAGTAAGAACGACATTGGACGGGCTAAAAAACTTTCTTCAAATTCCATGTTGTCATGCATTTCCAACATAATGTATGTCGTTTTGAGTGATATCTCGCAATGGAGACATTCTACAAGGCCCTGGAGTGGCACTCATGCGTGCTACGTCACGGAGCAAGCAACCTTTTCAGGGGAAATGTTTAGAAACTTTGTGAATAAACACATTCCTCACCTTGTTTTGGGCAACCTTTGGATAAGCGATGCGTTTAGGCCAATGTCCTTAAAGTGTCGATGGAAATAACCCCACAACAAGTTAATCTGGTCCGTTGAGGGCCCTTCTACACCGAGCACATCAGGTTTAGGAACAAATTTGCGGTAGCGTTGCACGGAAAGAACAACATTGGGCAGGCTAAAAAACTCTGTTCAAATTCCATGTTGGCATGTATTTCAATCATAATAGATGTCGTTTTGACTGATATCTCGCCACGGAGACATTTTACAAGGCCCTGGAGTGGCACTCATGCGTGCTACGTCATGGAGCAAGCAACCTTTTCAGGGGAGAAGTTTAGAAGCTTTTTGAATAAACACATTCCTCACCTTGTTTGGCACAACCTTTGGATAAGCCATGCGTTTAGGGCAATGTCCTTAAAGTATCCATGGAAATAAACTCACAACAATTTAATCTGCTTCGTTGAGGGCCCTTCTACACCGAGCACGTCAGGTTTAGGAAGTAATTCGTGGTAGCATGGCAGAGAAAGAACGACATTGGATGGGCTAAAAAGCTCTCTTCAAATTCCATGTTGTCATGCATTTTCATCATAATGGATATCGTTTTGACTGATATGTCGCAACGGAGACATTCTACAAGGCCCTAGAGTGGCACTCATGCGTGCTACGTCATGGAGCAAGCAACCTTTTCAGGGGAAAAGTTTAGAAGCTTTTTGAATAAACACATTCCTCACCTTGTTTGGCACAACCTTTGGATAAGCGATGCGTTTAGGGCAATGTCCTTAAAGTATCAATGGAAATAACCCCACAGCAATTTAATCTGCTCCGTTGAGGGCCCTTCTACACCGAGCATGTCAGGTTTAGTAAGTAATTTGTGGTAGCATGGCAGAGAAAGAACGACATTGGTGGGCTAAAAAGCTCTCTTCAAATTCCATGTTGTCATGCATTTTCATCATAATGGATATCGTTTTGACTGATATCTCGCAACGGAGACATTCTACAAGGCCCTGGAGTGACACTCATGCGTGCTACGTCATGGAGCATGCAACCTTTTCAGGGGAAAAGTTGAGAAACTAGGCAATAAAACACTTTCCTCACCTTGTTTGGCACAACCTTTGGATAAGCGATGCGTTTAGGGCAATGTCCTTAATGTTTCGATGGAAATAACCACACAACAAGTTAATCTGGTCCGTTGAGGGCCCTTCTACACCGAGCACGTCAGGTTTACGAACTATCTTGTGGTAGCGTGTGTCACACCCCGAATTTCTCCCAAATCGTAAAAATCAAATTTAATAATTTATCTGAGAAATTGTTTAATTAAATATGGAGAAAAACCCAATTAGATAATGCATTAAAGAAGTGAAAATGGCAAGGAGGAATTTTTCTTGAGTTCCCCATGTCAAAATACAATAACAGGATTTTTAGTGGAATTTTCAGAGCTCTCAAAATAATTTTAACCAATTAAAAACCCTCAAGCGCAATAAATAAATCCCTGGAAAATTATTTTTCCTTTTCTTTTTCTTTTTCCTCTTCTCGGGCCGTCGGCCCATTTTTTTCCCCCCCGGCCCAAGCCGCCGTCGCGCACGCCTCCTTCCCTCCCGGACCGGCCCAGCCGGCCCAAGCGCCGCCCCTCCCCGCGCCCCTCCTCCTTCCCGGGCCGGCCCGAGGCCACGGCCCGAGCCGCCCGGAAAGTCCGCCGCGCCTCCCCGCGCCGCGCCTCGCTGACGCGTGGGCCCGCGCGGCCGAGTCCGTCTCCGACTCGGCCGGCCGCCGCGCCGCCCGCGCCGCCGCAATCCCGGCGGGATTCCCGCGCGCCGCCTCTATTTATTTCCCCCCCCCCGAGGCCGCCTCCTCCTCGTTTTCCCCGCGCCCCGCCTGCCCTAACCCTAGCCCGTGAGCGCCGCCGTCGCCGAAGCCGCGCCGCCGCCGTTTCCGCCGTCGGTAAGCACCGTTGCCGCCGCCCCTTTTCCCCTCTCCGCCGCTCCCGTGCGCGTGCCCGCTCCGCCGCCGCCGCGAGCCGCCGCTCCGCCGCCTCCTGTGCGCCGCCGCCCGCCCGCGCACGCCACTCGGCACAAACCATAACCCTAGCCGCCGCCGCGCGCATGGCCGTCGGATCGGCCACTCGGGCCGATCTCGGCCGCCCGTTCCCGTCCCGCGTGGCCGCCACGTGGGCGCCACGTGGCTACCGCGTCGGCGCCACGTGTGCAACACGTGGTGCGCAGCCGCCATCGCGGTTGACGTCAGCCCTAGCCGCTGACGTGTCACGCCCCAAACTGGCCCCGGGCTGAGACTAGGATAGAGTGGTCCAGATTGACCTGTATGCTTGTACCAGTCCCAGGAAATAGCGCTGGTACAACAGGAAGACTGAATATCACAACAACAGCGGTCTCTTTATTTAAGAGTAGGATTACAATCAAGGTTGGAACTGCGGACAGAACCCGAGTTCACAACAGCATTACAAAAAGGCGGAAGCGGAAAGCGGAGACTAGCCCTAAGCCACAAGCAAAGCCTTGGGGAAGGCCGAAACCCTACTACTGCTCGAAGTCTGCTTGCTCCTGGAAGAACTCTTCATCAGCAGGGTCCACCTCTTCGTCTTCGAGAACTGGGGGGGGTTTAATTATATAGAGCAAGGGTGAGTACGGAAGTACTCAGCAAGTCAGGGGAATTAAGTGTTTAATGCAAGCTTCAAGGGAAAGCCAGTTATTTTTCACAATTGGTTTTAGTTTAAGACTTTAAAAACATCTAAGTGAGTGCTTCTCAACGACACGGATGAGAAAGTGCGTCTCATCCGGCCGGAGCAGTGAGATTGTATCGATTGATTCTTGTCGGCATGAGAGGCTCCCTGCCAATCGTTCACCGACTCCGGCTGCTCCAACAGCCACAACTCACACACCGCCGGTACGAGAGGCTCCCTGCCCATCGTCACCGACCCGGCTGCTTCAACAGCCACAAGTCAACACGTCGGTACGAGAGGCTCCCTGCCAATCGTCACCGACCCGGCTGCTTCAACAGCCACAAACCAACACATCGGTACGAGAGGCTCCCTGCCAATCGTCACCGGACTCCGGCTGCTCCAACAGCCTTAAACCAAGCACAGAACGGAAAACCTCACACCAGCAGCAGTTCACAAGGTGTTCAAATAAAACTACGCTAAGGAATCACCTCACATCCGCCCATGACCGTGGGCACGGCTGTTCGAACAGTTGTTAACCTCTGCAGAGGGGGTACACTTTACCCACACGACGTTACTAACCCCGAATCACCCAGCCCGCGACCCTCGGTCACGTCTGGCGACCTTAAGGCTTTCACGACAAGGCATTTCGAAAGCCGACTCAAGGTCATCTTATGCCAACGGGAGGGGTCCCACGGACCAACACCAGGTTAGGTCCCAGACCATACTGTGCCAGGAAGCCCAGGGGTCCTCCCCGACACCACCCCGGCGAATCCACTTGTCCCTTGGCATCAAGATTTCCCTGGCCTAGCTAATTACTCAGCCAGGGGCGTCCCATATCACCCATGTGGTCGTACTTGACATATGCTTGGATGTAAATCCCAAGGAATCGGTCCTTAGGGCGAGAACGGGCAGACCGTACCTCCAGTACGTCTCCCAAACCGCGAGTTTTAGAAACTCACTTTAATTTTCAAGGCACCGACCCAAGTGCCGGGTTTTCCAAGCATTTCGTAAACTCAAGTTTTACCCAGGTGATCAATTTTAAAGTTTGAGGGGAGTCTCGATATTCGTACGCGAGGTATGGATACCGAGGCATCACCTGAGAGGTGACAAGGGTGTTGGGGTATTCAATAAACAAGGAAGGTGAATGCAGCAAATGGGAAGGTGTCACGCCCAGAAATTCACTACCAGAATTTCCAAAGCAAATTGTGTATTAAATCCCTGTCCAGGACCAGCCAGGGTACACAAATGACAAAGTTGCCATACAGATCCACGTCTTACAAAACAATATAAATCTCTTACAAAACTGCAGCGGAAAAAGGAAACAACTAATCTAATAAACTAAACACTCGCAACGTAGCGACTCCAAACCACAGGCATTCCTCGACGGTAGCAACAAGCCTACTCTTCTGAAAAATCTTCCTCTGAAACAACCTCCAACTCTGGTGTGGGGAAAAATAAAGCAAGACTGAGCACTACCCACTGTACTCAACAAGTCATACCGGAAAGGAAAATAATGATGCAGGTAATAACAACGGAGAGCTGCAATGGTTATTTTGCATAAAATACGCATTTAAAAACAATAGTTGAAAACAGTAAAACAGTTGAATCAATTAGTCATAATTAAACCATCACTGTCCAACGCTACACCACGTTGCGACAGGCCCAACCATCCACCTGAACTAAACCATTTCCATTAAGTCAAATTATTAAAGAGTTCAACTAATCACGGTGAATCTGGTTGATCGCCCATAACCGCGGGCACGGCTATTCGAATAGTTTTACTCTGATCAGAGGTGTACAACTGTACCCACAAGACACAGTCCTACAACACATTACTGTGCGCCAACATACCACCACGGTATACCGGAAAAGAAGCTGTGACAGGACCCTTCGCATAACCCCCTCTAACCAATCGTACCACCTCGGGTTTCACCCCCACTCCTTAAAATGCAGTGGGCAGCCCCCCCTCGAGCCTCGGTGAATTCGGTAGCCGCATAGACCCTCGCCGGGCCCATCCAAACTCCATCACGCTCACCCTAACCAATGTACGTCGGCTAGAGGAAAGCTACACTTCAAGTCCAGCCGTTGCCCACGCTGGCTTGTGGTACGCACGGTTCTTCTTCCAGGGTTTCCCGCGAACCGGTCCTTAATTGTCATGAGCACGACCATCAAAACCATGTGCTCACAACCCACCATTAATCAATATTTTAGTTGAAACATTTAATTAAATCACCCACGATTAACCATCGCGAGCCAACATGAAATAACCATCATTAAGTATTAATGAAGCTTTAAATAACCCAATTGTGAGCTAATGTTTCTAAGCAGGGCTAAGCAAGTTCTATTATAGCAACTATTCAAATTATTTCCCAAGCTATCAAAGGAATAGGGTAATTGCAATATAAGGCTGAGTACAATAGGTAAATTATCCCATA
>BDMV01000008.1:1364951-1467478 GCA_008326285.1 Oryza officinalis | reverse complement strand
CCGAGGCCTAGTGTCAAGTGTAACCTAAGTAATGCATAGTTTGCGGAATCAAAATACTTAATTTAAATTATGGGTTCAATTGATCAAAGGTGACTTGCCTTGCTCGAGATCTTGAGCTTCTTCCTCGAAATCCGCGCACTGCGGGTCTTCGGGCTCCGAGACTACACGCGAAACGAGACGACTCAACAAAGCGATAAAAAGAAGCCCTATTAAAGACCACTAAGCGTGCCATTGGATAGATCTCGATTTTTGAGGAATTTTGGAGGTGGAACGGAGTTAATCGGACGAACGGTTGAAAAGATATGAATTTCCGAAGATTAAAGGATTTTCTGGAATAAAGAAAGGAATTATTAATTCCCTGGAAAAAGAAAAGAAGGAGGGACTGAAATTGGACTTTATTTTGGGCGGCTAAGGGCAGCCCAAAAGAATAGAACGGGCGCGGCCGAATTAATTGGGCCGACGGCCCGAAGGGATCGGCCCTAGGCCGATCGGCAAGGGTGGGGGGGAATGGCAGATGGGCCTAGCGGCCGATGGGCCGGAGGCCGATAGCCGGGGGCCGAGCAGGCCGGCGCTTGAGGGCGCGGCCCACGAGCGAAAAGGCCGAGTGGTCGAGGGGGTCCAAAGGCCGATGGCCCGAGGCCGATCGGTCTGAGGCCGACAAGAGGCCGAGGGGGGCCGATGGACGGGAGCCGATAGGCCGACAAGGGAGGCCGATGGGCCGATGCAGGCTAGCGGCCGAAGCCGACGACGGGAGCCGACGAGAAGAAAAGCGGCCGAGCCGACGGCGGGAGCCGACGAGAAGAAAAGCGGCCGAGCCGACGGCGGGAGCCGACGAGAAGAAAAGCGGCCGAGCCGACGACGGGAGCCGACGAGAAGAAAAGCAGCCGAGCCGACGGCGGGAGCCGACGAGAAGAAAAGCAGCCGATGCAGGCCTGGCGGCCGAAGCCGACGGACGGCGGATTAAGACGACGACCGACGACGCGGGGCTTGGCCCGAGCGGCGGCGGCGGCGGCGGCGTGCTCCGGCGAGGGCGGCGAGCCGGAGGGGGCGGACGGCGTCGGTAGGCGCCGGTGGAGAGAGAAGAGAGAGAGAACGAGCCCACGGCTCGGATCGGAACGGGGCGCGACCACGGCGGATTGAGACGACAGCTGACGCCGACGGGGGAGAAAAGAAAAAGGGGGTAACGGCGCCGGGGTGGGGAGAGGACGAGCGACGGCGGTGCGGGGGCGGCGCCTAGGGTTCAAACCCGCGACGGCGGTGCTATCTAGCGCCTAAAGAAGGGGAGAAAAAGAGAGAGAGATGGCGGAACGGGAGTTACCGCGAGAAGGTTTCGCCGGGGACGGGGGCGACGACGCGGGGCGGCGGTGAGACGCGGTCCCGAGCCGGGGAAGAAGAGGGCGCCGGGCTCCTCTTCTTGCGGCGACGGCAGCAAGAGGGCGGTGGCGCGACGGCAGGAAGGGCGAGCTCGGGGAGGCGGCAATGGCGGCCGGGCGGAGGGGAAAGAAATTGCGGCCGATTGGCGGGGGTTTTGTAGGGCGCTAGGTCGGTTTGGTCGGGGGGGAAAGAAGGGCGGTTCGCGGAGGTCGGTTTGGGGCGCGGAGAGGGGACCGGTGCACTCCGGCGCTAGCGGCCAACGGCGGCAGCGGTGATGCCGGCCGGTCGGGAAAAAGGGGGAAAGGAGGAAGAAAAAGGAGGCTTGCCTCCTAGCCGATTTGGGTAAGGGCGCGCCCGCGGGGAGAGAGAGCGCTGGCTCTCTCGGCTCGACGCGTGCGGGGCACGTGCGCGGCGTGCACGGGCCGAGCGGCCTGGCGCGGCCCAGCGGGGAGGGGCGAGGCCGAAGGGGTTGGGCCGGCGGCGGCCCGAGAAGGAGAGGAGAAGGAAGCCGAAGGGGAAATTCGGCCCAAAACAAGGGAGGAAAACCAGACTTTCTGGGAATTGGGGTTTTGGAGGGATTTAGGGTTCGGAATCGAAATCCGACTTCGCGGTTTTCTCCGGGATTGAACTGAGAGGGGAAACACGAGACCTTGGTACACGACAAGACTCAACTGAAGAGCAAACTTTTCGCAAATAGAGTTTTTAGCGAAATAGTTTTCCCGCTAACGCCGCGACAAAACGGGCGTTACATGACGTCAGCAGTGACGTCAACCCTAGCCGCTGACGTCAGCGGTGACGTCAGCCCTAAGGGTTTATTGCGCAATAAATAAATAATTAAGGATTTTTCTGTTTATAGTAAAAACACAGATAACTTCAAAAATTCATAACTAATTCATCCGGACTCCGTTTTAGTCCGTTCAAGTCTCAGAAAATTCATAAAAATGCAGAGAATCCATTAAAAATAGTTTTATTCTTTGTTTCAGTAGACTTATAGCATGTATTGTTGTTTGCTTTGTTTGTCGTGTAGATTCCGATAATTCCGACGCTCCCGTTTATTTCGAGATCGTCGCAGAGGTAGCTTTAGCTCAGGAGAAAGGCAAGTCATACTTATTCATTTGATCATGTTGTACCTAAATTGCGAAACAGTCTTATTTTTTTCTAAATACTGCATTGTTTTATAATGTCATCTATGGGGTAGTTTACCTATTGTACTCAGCCTTATATTGCAATTACCTTATTCCTTTGATAGCTTGGGAAATAATTTGAGTAGTTGCTACAATAGAACTTCCTTAGCCCTGCTTAGAAACATTAGCTCACAATTGGGATATTTAAAGCTTCATTAATACTTAATGATGGTTATTTCATGTTGGCTCGCGATGGTTTATCGTCGGTGATTTAATTAAATGTTTTAACTAAAATCTTGATTAATGGTGGGTTGTGAGCACATGGTTTTTATGGTCGTGCTCACGACAATTAAGGACCAGTTCGCGGGAAACCCTGGAAGAATTACCGTACTTTCCACAAGCCAGCGTGGGTAATGGCTGGATTTGGAGTATAGCTTTTTCCTAGCCGACGTTCCCCGGAAAGGGTGGGCATGATGGAGTTGAGTCAACCGGGGATATATCGGTTGCTTGGCTGCCGGATTCACCGAGGCACGAGAGGGGGCTGCCCGCTGCCGGGAGAGGGAGCAGGGGCGAAACCTGAGGTGTGGTGTGATTGGTTAGGAAGGGTTATGCGAAGGGTCCTGTCACAGCTCCTTTTCCGGTGTACCGTGGTGGTATGTTGGCGCACGGTAACGTGTTGTAGGACTGTGTCTTGTGGGTACAGTTGTACACCTCTGATCAAAGTAAAACTATTCGAATAGCCATGCCCGCAGTTATGGGGGATCAACCAGATTCACCGTGATTAGTTAAATTTTCTAATAATTTGACTTAATGGAACTGGTTTAGTTCAGGTGGATGGTTTGGGCCTGTCGCAACGTGGTGTAGCGTTGGACAGTGATGGTTTAATTATGATTAATTAATTCAACTATTTTACTGTTTTCAACTATTGTTTTTAAATGCGTATTTTATGCAAAATAGCCTTTGCAGCTCTCCTTTGTTATTACCTGCATCATTATTTTCCTTTCCGGTATGACTTGTTGAGTACAGTGGGTAGTACTCAGTCTTGCTTTATTTTCCCCACACCAGAGTTGGAGTTTGTTTCAGAGGAAGACTTTTCAGAAGAGTAGGCTTGTTGCTACCGTCGAGGAATGCCTGTGGATTGGAGCCGCTACGTTGCGAGTGTTTAGTTTATTAGAGTAGAGTGTTTTCCTTTTCCGCTGCAGTTTTCTAAGAGATTTTTATTGTTTTGTAAGACGTGGATCTGTATGGCAACTTTGTCATTTGTGTACCCTGGTTGGTCCTGGACAGGGATTTTAATATACAATTTGCTTTGGAAATTCTGGTAGTGAATTTCTGGGCGTGACAGCGTGGCAGGGAAAGAACGACATTCGACGGGCTAAAAAACTCTCTTCAAATTCCAAGTTGTCATGCATTTCCATCATAATGGATGTCGTTTTGACTGATATCTCGCAACGGAGACATTCTACAAGGCCCTGGAGTGACACTCATGCGTGCTACGTCATGGAGCATGCAACCTTTTCAGGGGAAAAGTTTAGAAACTAGGCGAATAAACACATTCCTCACCTTGTTTGGCACAACCTTTGCATAAGCGATGCGTTTAGGGCAATGTCCTTATAGTATCGATGGAAATAACCCCACAATAATTTAATCAGCTCCGTTGAGGGCCCTTCTACACCGAGCACGTCAGGTTTAGGAAGTAATTTGTGGTAGCATGGCAGAGAAAGAACGACATTGGATGGGCTAAAAAGCTGTCTTCAAATTCCATGTTGTCATGCATTTTCATCATAATGGATATCATTTTGACTGATATCTTGCAACGGAGACATTCTACAAGGCCCTGGAGTGACACTCATGCGTGCTACGTCATGGAGCATGCAACCTTTTCAAGGGAAAAGTTTAGAAACTAGGCGAATAAACACATTCCTCACCTTGTTTGACACAACCTTTGGATAAGCTATGCGTTTAGGGCAATGTCCTTAAAGTTTCGATGGAAATAACCCCACAACAAGTTAATCTGGTCCGTTGAGGGCCCTTCTACACCGAGCACGTTAGGTTTACGAACTGTCACGCCCAGAAAATAGAGCACTATATTCCGATTGTGAGTGCATAATTCCTTGTCCCAGGAGGCAAGGTACACATTACAAAGTCGATAAATATCAGAATAAACAAACGGAAGCATAGATAGAGTATTTTATTACATGGGCGACCAAAGGCCCAACACTAAAAGATAAACGAATAAAAAGGCAGCAGCTACGACGGACCACCACAGGCACTTCGACGTCAGGCACGAGCTAGACACCAAAGTCTTCGACTTCAAAGTACTTCTCTGCTGGAAGGGGGAAAAAGGAGCAAGGCTGAGTACAACCACCGTACTCAGCAAGCTATGCCAGGAAAAATGCAAATATAATGCTAGGGAGTACAAAGGATTCATATATAGGGATATTTTGCATAAAACTAGCATTTCGAAACATTTAAATATTTAAAGGCATTTTAAATCAACACGAACCTATGTCTAGTCAAATTATCATCAAGCCGCGCACCGACGCGATCTTGCCTTATCCTAGGCCAACAAGTACTAACTCCAGTTATTTTAGTTTTAAACAGAATCAAATTCTAACTTGGGTACATTGCTCAGCTTGCCCATAACCGAGGGCGCGGCTATTCGAATAGTTTAAACTCTGATCAGAGGTGTACAACTTTACCCACCAGACATGTCTTCCTCACGTGTTGCGACGTGCCACATGGCACCACGGCATACGGACGAAAACCATGACATAACCTACCGCCTAGTATTGCCCTAAGCGAAAAAGACTGACATAGACTTCCCCCGCCAGGCGCCCTGGGTCGAGCAGACAGTCTATGCCCCCGGGCGTACTGCCAGAGACGTCAACCCCACGAAGGGCTTCATTCACCCCTATCCATGTCTTTTTGCTCATGGCCGTCCTAGACGACAAGTTAAGCCTTACCCATTAGACAAGTGGTAGTACAAAATATGCCTTGCAACAGAGGCCCGAAGACCGGTCCTTATGACAGCCGAGATGCGACTAACAAAACCGTGCACCCCGAGCACAGCCGAAAACAAGTTTGGGGAAATTTTGAAGGGGAAACATCACTTCATGGCTAAACAGCCATTAAACCAAAATTACCATTATTTATAAATTATTCACAATTCTAATTATTAAAAATTAACTCTAACTGTTTCTATGTAAGCAAGGCTAAGCATATTCCTAAAGTTTCTAGTAAGCACCATATAAATAAAGTCCTCACTAGTTTTATTTTTCCTATTGTTATCAAGGATCATAATAATACAAATAGTAAGGTCGTAACAAGGGAAATCGGTAAGGCTAAATAAAACGGTAATAATCGCGGGAATTTTATAAAGCGAAATGCAATAATTTAAATAAACATAATTTTGTAAACTGGGATAGCAATATGATCAAAATTACACGACTTGCCTTGCTCGCTACCAAAGTCTTCCGTGTCAACCTCGAGAAAAAGCGGCTCTTCCGTATCTGCAACATCGACACGACATACGCAAAGGAAAAAGGCCAAAAATAAATAAAAACCACATAAGATGCATGAACAAAGCATAAAAATAGGTTCGTTACTGTTTAAGGAAAAATTAGCAATTTGAACGGGTCGATTCCGAGTTCAAATAGTCGAGATACGACAATTTGAATTTTAAGTGTTGTTTGAATGGCATATTACAAATTTGCTAATTAATATATTTTTTTCCTCTCTTTTTTTTACAGAGAGAACAGAAGAGATAGAGAGAGGGAGACAGTGAGGAGGAAGAAGGAGACTGAGAAAGAGAAGGAGTAGGGAGGGAGAGAGATGGCAGTGAGGGCGGCGGCAAGGCTCAGCGGAGCTGCGGGAACGGCGAGGGGACGTCGACAACGAGTTTGGCGGCGAGGAACAGTGGCGGCCGGAGTTGCGACGGCAACTGCGCAAGACAATAGCAGCGCGGCGGCTCGGGAGACCGGGAGAGGAGGGTGGCGGCGTGTGGGGAGGAAGGAGGAGGCCGAGGGCTGCCTTTTATAGGCCGGAGGGAAGGGAGACGGGTGCCAGGGAGAGGGATCGACGCCGGTCATGGTGGAGCTCACCATTGATGAGAACCTTCAAAATCCACCACAAAATAATGCCGAATCGAGTGGGATTTGTTGGGGGAAATGATGAGGAGGAGGTGAGGAATCCATTTTCGCAGTTATTTCGGAGGGGAATTGATCGGGGAGGGAGATCAAACGGTGGCTGCGTGCAACTGTTCGTGGGAGAGAGAGAAAGGAACGGCCAGGAGGTTGAAGAAGCTATTGTAGCGAGGGAGGCGAATCAGACTTTTCCTTTTTTTTCTTTTTTTTGGCTGGATTAAGGGGGAGGATAAACACACTTTACCGGGAAAGAAGAGGGGCTGCTGGCTCGGGTTGGGCCGGCTGGGGAGAGAGAGAGGAATTGGGCCGGATTTGGCCCAGAGCCAAGGAAGGGATTTCAATTTCTTTTCTTTTTTAGAAAATCTGAGAAATGTTTTTGTTGCATTAAAAATATTTACAGTGCTATGAAAATTCAAGTAAAAATTGTTTAAATATTTTGAAGCATGAGGAATTCAACAAAAATTCCTACACGCCGGTTCGAGTTGAATCTTGGGGATTTTTAATTGTTGAAGGCTAAATTAGATTTTTACAATTTCTAGAAATAATTTAGACGGTGAAATTTTAAGGTGATTTTTAGGGCGTGACAAACCTACCCCCCTTACGGAGAATCTCGACCCTGAGATTCGGTAGCACTATTGAAGAGATGGGGATGGGCTGACTTCAACTCGTCTTCGCGCTCCCAGGTGGCTTCTTCTTCGGAATGGTTGCTCCACTGAACCTTGCAAAAACGGATGACTCGACTGCGTGTATGTCTTTCTGAGGTGTCCAAGATTTTGATTGACTTCTCCACATAGGTTAAATCTTCTTGGATCTCGATCTGCGCAGGATCAGCTTGTTCTGTCGGCACTCGGAGACATTTCTTGAGTTGGGAAACATGGAACTCGTCGTGGACACTTCCCAATGAAACGGGCAAGTCGAGCTGATAGGCAACTTCCCCTCGTCTGCTCAAGATCTTGTATGGTCCAACATATCTCGGTGCAAGTTTCCCTTTCGTGTTGAATCGTCTGACCCATCTAAGCGGAGTGACTCGTAAATAAACATAATCACCGGCTTCGAAAGTAAGATCTCGACGACGGTTGTCTGTATAGCTCTTCTGTCTAGACTGAGCTACTTTCAAGTTTTTCTGGATGATCTTAACTTTTTCCTCAGCTTCTCTAAGAATATCTGTTCCAAAAACTTGTCGTTCTCCTGTCTGATCCCAAAGGAGCGGTGTTCTACACTTTCGGCCATACAAGGCTTCGTACGGTGCCATTTGTAGACTGGACTGATAGCTGTTGTTGTATGAAAATTCTGCATAAGGGAGACACTAATCCCAAGTTTTCCCAAAATCAAGGACACAAGCTCGAAGCATGTCTTCAAGGATCTGATTGGTTCGTTCTGTCTGACCATCTGTTTGCGGGTGATAAGCAGTACTGAAATTCAACCGTGTTCCTAATTCCTCTTGCAACTTCTGCCAAAACTTGGAGGTAAACTGACTACCTCGGTCAGACACGATCTTCTTCGGAACACCATGCAGACAAACAATGCGACCAAAATATAGTTCTGCCAATTTGCTGCCTGACTAAGTAGTCTTGACTGGAATAAAATGTGCCACTTTTGTCAGTCTATTGATGACTACCCAAATTGAGTCATAACCACATTGGGTTCGGGGAAGACCGGTAATAAAATCCATTCCAATCTCCTCCCATTTCCATTCCGGAATCTGGAGCGGTTGGAGCAATCCTGCTGGTCTCTGGTGTTCTGCTTTGATTCGTTGACATAGATCACACAAGGCCACAAATTCAGCTATCTCACGCTTCATGCTGACCCACCAATACTTGTCTTTCAAGTCTAGGTACATCTTGGTACTGCCTGGGTGGATGGAGTACTGACTTTCATGTGCTTCTTGTAGGATTAACTTCTTAATTTCTGGAATGTTTGGTACGCAAATACGATCTCCATTCCAGACTGCTCCATGTTCATCCTCAACAAAACCAATTGCCTTTCCTCTCCTCATATTTTTCCTGAGTTCTTTAATATCGGTGTCATCTTTTTGGGCTTCACGAATTTGATCAAGTAACAAGGGTTTAGCTTCCAGGGTTGCCAGAAAACCTCGATTGACGATGCCAAGATTCAAAGATTCTATCTCCTTGCAAAGAACAGAAGAACACTGATCAAGATGAGCTGCATTGCAGTAGCTTTTTCTACTCAAAGCATCAGCCACAACGTTGGCTTTCCCAGGGTGATAGTGAATTCCCACATCGTAATCCTTGATTAATTCCAACCATCTTCTTTGGCGAAGATTTAGATCCGGCTGAGTGAAAATATACTTCAAGCTCTTATGGTCAGTGTATAGTTCACAGCGATTTACAATGAGATAATGACGCCAAATTTTCAAAGCATGCACCACGGCTGCCAACTCGAGATCATGGGTGGGGTAGTTGTTTTCATGCGGATGTAGCTGTCAGGATGCATAAGCCACCACGTGTCCTTCTTGCATTAGAACACAACCCAAACCTTGACGGGACACATCACAATACACTTGAAAATCTTTGTTAATATCCGGCAGAACCAAAACCGGAGAGGACACCAATTTGTTTTTGAGCAATTGAAATGCCTTCTCGCACTGTGGGGTCCACACGAACTTTTCTTCCTTCTTCAACAACTGAGTCATTGGTCTAGCTATCTTCGAGAAGTTTTCAATGAATCGACGGTAATACCCTGCCAGTCCAAGGAAGCTGCGAACTTGAGTGACTGTCTTGGGTTGACTCCACTTGGTGACTGATTCAACTGTGTTAGGGTCCACTGCCACACCTTGCACAGATATGACATGGCCTAAAAACTTTACTTCTGACAACCAAAACTCACATTTACTGAACTTGGCATACAATTGATGCACCCTGAGTTTCTCCAGAGTTAGACGCAAGTGTTGTTCATGCTCTTCTTCTGTCTTGGAATAAATTAAAATGTCATCGATGAAGACAACCACGAACTTATCTAGATATTCCATGAATACTTTGTTCATCAGGTTCATGAAAAAGGCAGGAGCATTGGTCAATCCGAATGACATTACTGTACATTCATATAGACCATATCTAGTGGTGAAGGCTGTCTTGGGGATATCTTCTTCGCGGATTCGTAGCTGGTGATATCCAAATCGGAGATCAATCTTGGAGAATACAGCAGTTCCTTTTAATTGGTCAAACAAATCATCGATTCGAGGCAATGGATATTTGTTCCTAATAGTGACTTCATTGAGGCCACGATAATCGACGCACATTCGCTTGGTTTTGTCTTTCTTCTCAACAAAGATTACCGGTGCTCCCCATGGAGATGTGCTGGGACGAATATACCCCTTCTCCTTCAATTCTTCGACCTGTTTCTTCATTTCGGCCAATTCATTGGCACCCATCCGATACGGTCTTTTGGAGATAGGTGCTGTACCGGGTACCAGATCAATCCGAAACTTGATCTCTCTTTTGGGAGGCATTCCTGGCAAGTCTTCGGGAAACACATCTGCGTACTCTTTGACTATTGGGATTTCTTCAATACAGACCTGATACAGAACTTGCGAACCGGTCGGGGTGGGATGAGCATAGGCAATAACTGGCTGATCCGGACCATTGTGGAACGTGACGGTTCTACGGGCACAGTCCAATACCACTTGATGGCGAGTAAGAAAGTTCATTCCAAGGATAACATCCAGATCTTTGGATTCCAGGAGAATGAGATTGGCCAGAAAAGGAATCCCTTGGATTTCTATGGACATAGATGGACTAAATTGCCGAGCTGGCATTTGACCACCGGGGGTAGTAATTATCATAGCATTACTAAGGTTTTCTACCCTCAAATTATTTTGCCCCACAAATTTCCTTGATATGAATGAGTGTGTGGCTCCAGAATCAAATAAAACTGATGCATGAACAGAATTAACCAGAAACGTACCAATGATAACTTCGGGAGCAGCCTGCACTTCCTCTGCAGTGACGTGGTTCACACGTCCCCTAATCATGTTGTTGCGGACTGGAGTCTGACCTTGCGAACGCTTCGGCTTTGGACATTTGTTGGCAAAATGCCCCGGCTCATGGCAGTTGAAGCAGAGAAGGATCTTTCCATTGCCATCTTTGCTGGCTGATCCACCTGGTGCAGCTGTTGGAGTGGAACGAGGTGCACGGTTTACCACTTGATTCTGCTGTGGCAATGAAGGCCTGTTGACATACTGCAGATGGGGAGCTGAGCGGAACTGTGAGTTGGAGGAAGATCCACCATGATGAGGAGTGGTGTAACGGAGCTTCTGACTTGGCCCCTGCTGTGCCTTGAAGTTAGCCATGCGACACTTGAGGCTATCGAGTTCTTTGTTCTTGGCTTCCTGGCGGATAGACTTGTCCACCAAACGCTGAAAATCGACATAGTCGCTGGAGATTAGTTGAACTGACAGCTCGGGGTTGAGTCCCGAGAGAAACTTCTCCTGCTTATCCTCATCTTCGCGTACTTCCTCTGGAGCATATATGGCGAGGCGGTTGAATTCTTGCAGGTACTCTGTCACTGAGCGGTTGCCTTGCTTTAGATCCCGAAACTCTCGCTTCTTTAGAGCCATAACACCAGCTGGCACATGAGACCTTCTGAAGGTGGTGTTGAAACGACCCCAAGTGATAGGCTGATCTACAGGTTGGGTGGCTTGGAATTGATCCCACCATTCAGAAGCGGGTCCTTGGAGTTGGTGAGCGGCGAAAGCAACTTTTTCTGCGTCGGTGCACTGAATTAGGTCAAGCTTCTTGTTGATGGTGTGCAGCCAATCTATAGCATCGACTGGGTTGGAGGTACTGGAGAAGGTGGGTGGGCGAACGCGTAGGAACTCTGCAAGCTTGGACTGCGGTGGTGGAGGTGGAGCGCCGCCAGCAGGCTGGTTCTGGATATGTTGGAGTAGAGCAGCCATCAGGTTGGTTTGCTGGGCTAAGATCTGGGTAAAAAGGGGGTTGTCATGAGGTGGGGGTGGTGGTGGTGGTGGGGGTGGTGGTGCGTTCCCATGATCACTGCCCTCTGCCCTGTCTTCATTAGTGACTGTCCTTCTGGTGTTCACCATCTGACCGAACCAAGCAAGAGAAGGGTAAAGAGACAGAAGAGAAAAACAGGAGCCAAACTATTAACCCAACTTATTTAGATTTTTATTATAATGATGTTGGTGAGATAGCTCAAGTCTTTAACTCCTGGGCGAAGCTATACCACAACGAGCCGGTATAGGTTGCGCCTACACACACCACAAGAGCCATAAGACAAACGAGGAAAAACACACGCCGTGAAGCTACTCGTCTGCTGCCGAAGGACTACTACCGCTGCTAGAGGCGTCGCTGCGAGGGGCCTTCGGAGTCAGAACCCTGCCTTCTGCCAGGGCCATGCGGATGAGGGTCGGCCTGGTGGTGCTCTTGCGGGCGGTGATCTTCAGGCTGCGGCAGACACGATGGGGCTTGGGAGAGGTGGCCTGGCCATGGGCGAGCTTGAGCTGGCGCATCTCCTCCTCCAGGGCGTCGAGCTCCTTCTTGAGACTCAGGTTCTCCTGGCGCAGACTTAGGATCTTCAGGTTGTTCTCCACCAACCCGTGCTTCACGAGCTTGTGGAAGTCGACGCGAGCAGTGTCGTAGGCCTCCACCATCCGTGCGAGGTGACGAAGGGTGGTGTCGTCCTCCAAGCGAGTCCCCTTGAAGCTGGCGTAGTCGTTCGGGTCCATGCGACGAGGGTGGTAGCGGTACGGGGTGTGCTGCAGCTCATTGTGGTACGTCATCCCCAGCATGCCGATGAAGAGAAGTGCCGCGTTCTGGCAGGCTTCCACGAACGTGTCTCCTCCAGCCGAGGCAGTCATCGAGGAGCGGTTGGGGTGGCTGGAAAGAAGGGTGGCCGTGACCTCCCATTCTGCCCGGGGAGCGTCATCGTTGCTGGTAGCAGGAAGCTTCACTCCCCTGTATGCCACCTCGTTGGAGTAGCCGAGATCAAGGCAAAGGTGACGCAGCTCTAGAACGAAACCCACTTGTCCATATCCATGACGGGTCAGGGTGAGGGCCATCTACAAAATTTTTGAAAACGAACGTTAGTGGGAAATTATAAAAGAGTAAGTAGGTAAAGACAGAATACAAGTTTTTGTAAATAGGGACAAATTTAGGTAAAATATCTCCTAGGTTTTGTCTCGCTCGTCCTAAGGTCAAAGGAGGCTTTGATACCAACTTGTCACGCCCGGAAAATAGAGCACTATATTTCGATTGTGAGTGCATAATTCCTTGTCCCAGGAGGCAAGGTACACATTACAAAGTTGATAAATATCAGAATAAACAAACGGAAGCGTAGAAAGAGTATTTTATTACATGGGCGACCAAAGGCCCAACATTGAAAGATAAATGAATAAAGAGGCAGCAGCTACGACGGACCACCACAGGCACTTCGATGTCAGGCACGAGCTAGACACCAAAGTCTTCGACTTCAAAGTACTTCTCTGCTGGAAGGGGGAAAAAGGAGGAAGGCTGAGTACAACCACCGTACTCAGCAAGCTATGCCGGGAAAAATGCAAATATAATGCTAGGGAGTACAAAGGATTCATATATAGGGATATTTTGCATAAAACTAGCATTTCGAAACATTTAAATATTTAAAGGCATTTTAAATCAACACGAACCTATGTCTAGTCAAATTATCATCAAGCCGCGCACCGACGCGATCTTGCCTTATCCTAGGCCAAGAAGTACTAACTCCAGTTATTTTAGTTTTAAACAGAATCAAATTCTAACTTGGGTACATTGCTCAGCTTGCCCATAACCGAGGGCGCGGCTATTCGAATAGTTTAAACTCTGATCAGAGGTGTACAACTTTACCCACCAGACATGTCTTCCTCACGTGTTGCGACGTGCCACATGCCACCACGGCATACGGACGAAAGCCATGACATAACCTACCGCCTAGTATTGCCCTAAGCGAAAAAGACCGACATAGACTTCCCCCGCCAGGCGCCCTAGGTCGAGCAGACAGTCTATGCCCCCGGGCGTACTGCCAGAGACGTCAACCCCACCAAGGGCTTCATTCATCCCTATCCGTGTCTTTTTGCTCATGGCCGTCCTAGACGACAAGTTAAGCCTTACCCATTAGACAAGTGGTAGTACGAAATATGCCTTGCAACAGAGGCCCGAAGACCGGTCCTTATGACGGCCGAGATGCAACTAACAAAACCGTGCACCCCGAGCCCAGCCGAAAACAAGTTTGGGGAAATTTTGAAGGGGAAACATCACTTCATGGCTAAACAGCCATTAAACCAAAATTACCATTATTTATAAATTATTCACAATTCTAATTATTAAAAATTAACTCTAACTGTTTCTATGTAAGCAAGGCTAAGCATATTCCTAAAGTTTCTAGTAAGCACCACATAAATAAAGTCCTCACTAGTTTTATTTTTCCTATGGTTATCAAGGATCATGATAATACAAATAGTAAGGTCGTAACAAGGGAAATCGGTAAGGCTAAATAAAACGGTAATAATCGCGGGAATTTTATAAAGCGAAATGCAATAATTTAAATAAACATAATTTTGTAAACTGGGATAACAATATGATCAAAATGACACGACTTGCCTTGCTCGCTACCAAAGTCTTCCGCGTCAACCTCGAGAAAAAGCGGCTCTTCCGGATCTACAGCGTCGACACGACATACGCAAAGGAAAAAGGCCAAAAATAAATAAAAACCACATAAGATGCATGAACAAAGCATAAAAATAGGTTCGTTACTGTTTAAGGAAAAATTAGCAATTTGAACGGGTCGATTCCGAGTTCAAATAGTCGAGATACGACAATTTAAATTTTAAGTGTTGTTTGAATGGCATATTACAAATTTGCTAATTAATATTTTTTTTCCTCTCTCTTTTTTACAGAGAGAACAGAAGAGATAGAGAGAGGGAGACATAGAGAGAGGGAGACAGTGAGGAGGAAGAAGGAGACTGAGAAAGAGAAGGAGTAGGGAGGGAGAGAGATGGCAGTGAGGGCGGCGGCAAGGCTCACCAGAGCTGCGGGAACGGCGAGGGGACGTCGACAACGAGTTTGGCGGCGAGGAACAGTGGCGGCCGGAGTTGCGACGGCAACTGCGCAAGACAACAGCGGCGCGGCGGCTCGGGAGACCGGGAGAGGAGGGTGGCGGCGTGTGGGAAGGAAGGAGGAGGCCGAGGGCTGCCTTTTATAGGCCAGAGGGAAGGGAGACGGGTGCCAGGGAGAGGGATCGACGCCGACCATGGTGGAGCTCACCATTGATGAGAACCTTCAAAATCCACCACAAAATAATGCCGAATCGAGTGGGATTTGTTGGGGGAAATGATGAGGAGGAGGTGAGGAATCCATTTTCGCAGTTATTTCGGAGGGGAATTGATCGGGGAGGGAGATCAAACGGTGGCTGCATGCAACTGTTCGTGGGAGAGAGAGAAAGGAACGGTCAGGAGGTTGAAGAAGCTACTGTAGCGAGGGAGGCGAATCAGACTTTTCCTTTTTTTTCTTTTTCTTGGCTGGATTAAGGGGGAGGATAAACAGACTTCACCGGGAAAGAAGAGGGGCTGCTGGCTCGGGTTGGGCCGACGGGGAGAGAGAGAGGAATTGGGCCGGATTTGGCCCAGAGCCAAGGAAGCGATTTCAATTTCTTTTCTTTTTTAGAAAATCTGAGAAATGTTTTTGTTGCATTAAAAATATTTACAGTGCTCTGAAAATTCAAGTAAAAATTGTTTAAATATTTTGAAGCATGAGGAATTCAACAAAAATTCCCACACGCCGGTTCGAGTTGAATCTTGGGGATTTTTAATTGTTCAAGGCTAAATTAGATTTTTACAATTTCTAGAAATAATTTAGATGGTGAAATTTTAAGGTGATTTTTAGGGCGCGACAAACCTACCCCCCTTACGGAGAATCTCGACCCCCGAGGGCTAAAAAACTCTCTTCAAATTTCATGTTGTCATGCATTTCCATCATAATGCATGTCGTTTTGACTGATATCTCGCAATGGAGACATTCTACAAGGCCCTGGAGTGGCACTCATGCTTTCTACGTCATGGAGCAAGCAACCCTTTCAGGCGAAAAGTTTAGAATCTTTGTGAATAAACACATTCCTCACCATGTTTGGCACATCCTTTGGATAAGCGATGCGTTTAGGGCAATGTCCTTAAAGTTTAGATGGAAATAACCCCACAACAAGTTAATCTGGTCCATTGAGGGCCCTTCTACATCGAGCACGTAAGGTTTACGAACTAACTTGTGGTAGCATGGCAGGGAAAGAACGACATTGGACGGGCTAAAAAACTCTCTTCAAATTCCAAGTTGTCATGCATTTCCATCATAATGGATGTCGTTTTGACTGATATCTCGCAACGGAGACATTCTACAAGGCCCTGGAGTGACACTCATGCGTGCTACGTCATGGAGCATGCAACCTTTTCAGGGGAAAAGTTTAGAATCTTTGTGAATAAACACATTCCTCACCTTGTTTGAGACAGCCTTTGGATAAGCGATGCGTTTAGGGCAATGTCCTTAAAGTTTCGATGGAAATAACCCCACAAAAAAGTTAATCTGGTCCGTTGAGGGCCCTTCTACACCGAGCACGTCAGGTTTACGAACTAACTTGTGGTAGCGTGGCAGGGAAAGAACGACATTGGACGGGCTAAAAAACACTCTTCAAATTCCAAGTTGTCACGCATTTCCATCATAATGGATGTCGTTTTGACTGATATCTCACAACGGAGACATTCTACAAGGCCCTAGAGTGACACTCAAGCGTGCTACGTCGTGGACCATGCAACCTTTTTAGGGGAAAAGTTTAGAAACTAGGCGAATAAACACATTCCTCACCTTGTTTGGCACAACCTTTGCATAAGCGATGCGTTTAGGGCAATGTCCTTAAAGTTTCGTTGGAAATAACCCCACAACAAGTTAATCTGGTCCGCTGAGGGCCCTTCAACACTGAGCACGTCAGGTTTAGGAACTAATTTGTGGTAGCGTGGCAGGGAAAGAACGACATTGGACGGGCTAAAAAACACTCTTCAAATTCCATGTTGTCATGGATTTCCATCACAATGGATGTCATTTTGACTGATATCTCGCAATGGAGACATTCTACAAGGCCCTGGAGTGGCACTGATGCGTGCTACGTCAAGGAGCAAGCAACCTTTTCAGGGGAAATGTTTAGAAACTTTGTGAATAAACACATTGCTCACCTTGTTTGGCACAACCTTTGGATAAGCGATGCGTTTATGGCAATGTCGTTAAAGTTTCGATGGAAATAACCCCACAACAAGTTAATCTGGTCCGTTGAGGGCCCTTCAACACTGAGCACGTCAGGTTTAGGAACTAATTTGTGGTAGCGTGGCCGGGAAAGAACGACATTGGACGGGCCAAAAAACACTCTTCAAATTCCATGTTGTCATGCATTTTCATCACAATGGATGTCGTTTTGGCTGATATCTCGCAACGGAGACATTGTACAAGGCCCTCGAGTGGAACTCATGCATGCTACGTCATGGAGCAAGCAATCTTTTCAGGGCAAATGTTTAGAAACTTTGTGAATAAACACATTCCACACCTTGTTTGGCACAACCTTTGGATAAGCGATGCGTTTAGGGCAATGTCCTTAAAGTTTCGATGGAAATAACCCTACAACAATTTAATCTGGTCCGTTGAGAGCCCTTCTACATCGAGCACGTTAGGTTTAGGAAGTAATTTGTGGTAGCATGGCAGAGACAGAACGACATTGGACGGGCTAAAAAACTCTCTTCAAATTCCATGTTGTCATGCATTTCCATCATAATGTATGTCGTTTTGACTGATATCTCACAATGGAGACATTCTACAAGGCCCTGGAGTGGCACTCATGCGTGCTACGTCATGGAGCAAGCAACCTTTTCAGGGGAAATGTTTAGAAACTTTGTGAATAAACACATTCCCACCTTGTTTGGCACAACCTTTGGATAAGCGATACGTTTAGGGCAATGTCCTTAAAGATTCGATGGAAATAATCAAACAACAAGTTAATCTGGTCCGTTGAGGGCCCGTCTACACCGAGCATGTCAGGCTTAGGAACTAATTTGTGGTAGCGTTGCACAGAAAGAACAACATTGGACGGGCTAAAAAACTCTGTTCAAATTCCATGTTGTCATGCATTTCAATCATAATAGATGTCGTTTTGACTGATATCTCACCACGGATACATTCTACAAGGCCCTGGAGTGGCACTCATGCGTGCTACGTCATGGAGAAAGCAACCTTTTCAGGGGAAATGTTTAGAAACTTTGTGAATAAACACATTCCTCACCTTGTTTGGCACAACCAATGGATAAGCAATGCGTTTAGGGCAATATCCTTAAAGTTTCGATGGAAATAACCCCACAACAATTTAATCTGGTCCGTTGAGGGCCCTTCTACTCTGAGCACGTCAGGTTTAGGAAGTAATTTGTGGTAGCATGGCAGAGAAAGAACGACATTGGACGGGCTAAAAAACTCTCTTCAAACTCCATGTTGTCATGCATTTCCAACATAATGTATGTCGTTTTGAGTAATATCTCGCAATGGAGACATTCTACAAGGCCCTGGAGTGGCACTCATGCGTGCTACGTCACGGAGCAAGCAACCTTTTCAGGGGAAATGTTTAGCAACTTTGTGAATAAACACATTCCTTACCTTGTTTCGCACAACCTTTGGATAAGCGATGCGTTTAGGGCAATGCCCTTAAAGTGTCGATGGAAATAACCCCGCAACAAGTTAATTTGGTCTATTGAGGGCCCTTCTACACCGAGCACGTCAGGTTTAGGAAGTAATTTGTGGTAGTATGGCGGAGAAAGAACGACATTGGTTGGGCTAAAAAGCTCTCTTCAAATTCCATGTTGTCATGCATTTTCATCATAATGGATATCGTTTTGACTGATATGTCGCAACGGAGACATTCTACAAGGCCCTGGAGTGACACTCATGCATGCTACATCATGGAGCATGCGTCCTTTTCAGGGGAAAAGTTTAGAAACTAGGCGAATAAACACATTCCTCAGCTTGTTTGACACAACCTTTGGATAAGCGATGCGTTTAGGGCAATGTCCTTAAAGTTTCGATGGAAATAACACCACAACAAGTTAATCTGGTCCGCTGAGGGCCCTTGTACACTGAGCACATTAGGTGTAGGAACTAATTTGTGGTAGCGTGGCCGGGAAAGAACGACATTGGACGGGCTAAAAAACTCTCTTCAAATTCCATGTTGTCATGCATTTCCATCACAATGGATGTCGTTTTGACTGATATCTCACAATGGAGACATTCTACAAGGCCATGGAATGGCACTCACGCATGCTACGTCAAGGAGCAAGCAACCTTTTCAGGGGAAATGTTTTGAAACTTTTTGAATAAATACATTCCTCACCTTGTTTGGCACAACCTTTGGTTAAGCGATGCGTTTAGGGCAGTGTCCTTAAAGTTTCGATGGAAATAACCCCACAACAAGTTAATTTGGTCCATTGAGGGCCCTTCTACACCGAGCACGTCAGGTTTAGGAACTAATTTGCGGTAGCATGGCAGGGAAAGAACAACATTGGACGGGCTAAAAAACTCTCTTCAAATTTCATGTTGTCATCCATTTCCATCATAATGGATGTCGTTTTGACTGATATCTCACAACGGAGACATTGTACAAGGCCCTCGAGTGGAACTCATGCGTGCTACGTCATGGAGCAAGCAATCTTTTCAGGGCAAATGTTTAGAAACTTTGTAAATAAACACATTCCTCACCTTGTTTGGCACAACCTTTGGATAAGCGATGCGTTTAGGGCAATGTCGTTAAAGTTTCGATGGAAATAACCCCACAACAATTTAATCTGGTCCGTTGAGGGCCCTTCTACACAAAGCACATCAGGTTTAGGAAGTAATTTGTGGTAGCATGGCAGAGAAAGAACGACATTGGACGGGTTAAAAAACTCTCTTCAAATTCCATGTTGTCATGCATTTCCATCATAATGTACGTCGTTTTGACTGATATCTCGCAATGGAGACATTCTACAAGGCCCTGGAGTGGCACTCATGCGTGCTACGTCATGGAGAAAGCAACCTTTTCTGGGGAAATGTTTAGAAACTTTGTGAATAAACACATTCGTCACCATGTTTGGCACAACCATTGGATAAGCGATGCGTTTAGGGCAATATCCTTAAAGTTTCGATGGAAATAACCCCACAACAATTTAATCTGGTCCGTTGAGGGCCCTTCTACTCCGAGCACGTCAGGTTTAGGAAGTAATTTGTGGTAGCATGGCAGAGAAAGAACGACAATGGACGGGCTAAAAAACTCTCTTCAAACTCCATGTTGTCATGCATTTCCAACATAATGTATGTCATTTTGAGTAATATCTCGCAATGGAGACATTCTACAAGGCCCTGGAGTGGCACTCATGCGTGCTACGTCATGGAGCAAGCAACCTTTTCAGGGGAAATGTTTAGAAACTTTGTGAATAAACACATTCCTCACCTTGTTTGGCACAACCTTTGGATAAGCGATGCGTTTAGGGCAATGTCCTTAAAGTGTCGATGGAAATAACTCCATAACAAGTTAATCTACTCCGTTGAGGGCCCTTCTACACCGAGCACGTCAGGTTTAGGAACTAATTTGTGGTAGCGTTGCACGGAAAGAACAACAATGGACGGGCTAAAAAATTCTATTCAAATTCCATGTTGGCATGCATTTCAATCATAATAGATGTCGTTTTGACTGATATCTCACCACGCAGACATTTTACAAGGCCCTAGAGTGGCACTCATGCGTGCTACGTCATGGAGCAAGCAACCTTTTCAGGGGAAAAGTTTAGAAGCTTTTTGAATAAACACATTCCTCACCTTGTTTGGCACAACCTTTGGATAAGCGATGCGTTTAGGGCAATGTCCTTAAAGTTTCGATAGAAATAACCCCGCAACAAGTTAATTTGGTCCATTGAGGGCCCTTCTACACCGAGCATGTCAGGTTTAGGAACTAATTTGCAGTAGCATGGCAGGGAAAGAACGACATTGGACGGGCTAAAAAACTCTGTTCAAATTCCGTGTTGTCATCCATTTCCATCATAATGGATGTCGTTTTGACTGATATCTCGCAACGGAGACATTGTACAAGGCCCTCGAGTGGAACTCATGTGTGCTACGTCATGGAGCAAGCAATCTTTTCACGGCAAATGTTTAGAAACATTGTAAATAAACACATTCCTCACCTTGTTTGGCACAACCTTTGGATAAGCGATGCGTTTAGGGCAATGTCGTTAAAGTTTCGATGGAAATAACCCCACAACAATTTAATCTGGTCCGTTGAGGGCCCTTCTACACCGAGAACATCAGGTTTAGGAAGTAATTTGTCGTAGCATGGCAGAGAAAGAACGACATTGGACGGGTTAAAAAACTCTCTTCAAATTCCATGTTGTGATGCATTTCCATCATAATGTATGTCGTTTTGACTTATATCTCGCAATGGAGACATTGTACAAGGCCCTGGAGTGGCACTCATGCATGCTAGGTCATGGAGTAAGGAACCTTTTCTGGGGAAAAGATTAGAATCTTTGTGAATAAACACATTCCTCACCTTGTTTGGCACAACCTTTGGATAAACGATGCGTTTAGGGCAATGTCCTTAAAGTTTCGATGGAAATAACCCCACAACAATTTAATCTGGTCCGTTGAGGGCCCTTCTACACCGAGCTGTTAATGACCAAATTTGGTAAATCAAATATTGGATCTGAAGATAGAATCGAAGCGGATTTGGAGGAAGCTGGCGGTTACCAAAACAGAGCAAGAATCGGTTGGTGACCGAATCGGCTACGGTGTGTATCGGCTGGTGACCGAGTCGGCTATCGTGACCATCGGCAGAGACAGAGTCGGATAAGGATAGCCGATGCAGCCGATTCCGACGAGAGGATAACAGAGTCTTTGTCGGGTTCGGTTGGTGAGCTTCATGAGGATTCCCACATACGGATTGGGTCCGAAGAAGGGAATTGTATCTATTACTTAGGATATAATGTTAGTTTCCTAATAGATACTGTCGGTTAGAGTTTGTATTAGGGAATTGTCTTTAATATGAGTTGTAATAGAGATAAGAATCGTGTCCGATAAGGTCTTATTGTGGAATTCTGGGTATAAATTAAACCCAGGTTCGTGTAAAGGAAGGACAGATCAATACAACAACTTCGGCGCATCGCCACCTTTACTCTTTCATTGTTTTCGACGAGTTCTTGCTTTCGAGTTGGGCTGCATCGGTTTCGATCTCCAGCAAGAGGTAAAACTTGTTATGGCGGCTTGCGCTCTCAGGATTAGTGCTTCCATCTTTATGACACTCTGATCCTGTTTGTGTGAATCGTCGAGTTATCATATATATTGTATAATCTGAATTGATATCAATATATAACTTAGATCGGTTGATGTCTGGTTCACAGAAAAGCAACCGATAGGGTTATATATCGCTATTGATCTAGATTATATAATATATCTACCATCTCGAAAAGGTTTTCATCGACTTGATCATCTAGACATCCTGTTTCTTTACATATTTGGTGCTGCATCAGTTAGGTTTGACCTACTAAATCATGTTTAGAACCATGGTTTCTAGCCTGTCTATGATTGCTAATAGAGATAGCGTCGGGGTTTCAGCCGATCTTACCTGGTTTAATTATCTTGTTATCTTGATATATTAAATCTGCCCTTTATATCGAGATATTAACTTAGTAAAATATATTGAGCTTGTTGTCAAATCTGGTTAGGATCAGCTTAACATTAATATATTTTGTTTATGATAATATCTCTGTATAAAGTAGTATCGGAGTACTAGCCGATACATGTTAGATTTGCCTAATCGGCTATGCTATGAACTGGTATAATCTATGCTTTATAATATATTTAGACATAAGTGATTTATACTGTCTCGGCGCCCTGTCCGATCTATCCCAATCACTTAGTTTAAATATATTTTGAGACTTAGATTATATTTTGTTGATATCTACAGCCGATTGAGTAGGTTTAGCTTTATCTCGCTTTATCTGTTATAGCCGATCTAATGCATCTTGCATCGGCTCAATGCTCAATGATACGTCATCGGTAAGCCAGCCGATCGGCTATCATTGGTGGATTTAATTGCGTTTTCTTTGTTTCTTATTGGTTGCAGGATCAAACCAATTGGCACGCCTAGAACCCAAAAGAAGTCTTTGGACCTGCACTGGAGCAAAGCAGATCTCCCAGGCCAGTGTGTGTTTTTTGCATCAACACGCTTTTGGCTCGCCCAGTGGGACACGAAGAATTTTCATCATGGTAGACTTCAAGACAACTGACATTGACCCAGAGAATATTATTCCAATGACAGTGGACAAGTTGACGTCGGAGCAAAAGGCAGAGCTGGAGGATATAATGAACAAGCTTCAAAACCAGTAATTGCACTCCTTTGTTCAGACTAGATCGGGAACGGTGGTTCAGAGATATAAAGTAACTTTGCCCAACAATGAGGAGCCAGAGTCAAGTTCTGGGAAGGAAAAAGGGGTTAAGCAAGAGGAATCTCCTGAAGAACCCAGGAATTTGCAAGATTGGATTGACTATGCTGTGCATCATGCTTTGATCAACCAGTCAGGAGTGCTTGTCAACACTTTAACAAATATGATCAAGTCTGTGGTTGAAGGTACTATTGCTGAACATCAAGCCAAAGGGCCAATATTCTTACCAGATGGGGTCTTCCCGCAATACAGGCCGCTTATGACCAGCCAGCCAAAACCTGCCAATATAGCCCCAGGATAGCTGATGGCGTCAACATCGGCTACAGGTCAACAGGAGATACCAGCATCGGTACAGAAGCACGTAGAGTTTAATCCTCATGTACTGGTCCGACAACAACCTCAGCATGTGGGGCATAACATACCTCAAATATCAGCTGAGCAAGTTGCAACTATGTTCAATCCCAATCAGCCAGTTGCTCAGCCGATCATGCATACACCAGCAAGACAGCAAGTGCCAACCTTCCAGCAACAGGCTGCCAATACTCAATTTGTCCCTAATCAACAAGATTTTAGTGCTCCACGAATGCCTCAAACCCACACAAGTGGCAATCTTAATTATCAATATCAACCTCATTCACCACAGGTGCAATATCGGCAGAGAACGTCTCCTCAGCCATATCATCAACCGCAGTATTATCAAGATGAGCCGATACAGCCCCAGCATCAAGATGGAGCTCGGCAGAAACCTTGGGCCGATATGATAGCTGATGTGATGAGAGAACAGTTTGGATTAAAACCAAGGGATGGTGACAACCTGTATCGGCATCCCTATCCAGAGTATTTTGAAAGAGTGCCATTACCAAGCCGATACAAGGTCCCAGACTTTTCAAAATTCTCAGGACAAGATAATGTATCAACTTATGAGCATGTTAGTCGATTTTTGGCTCAATGTGGTGAAGCATCGGCTACTGACGCTTTAAGAGTCAGGCTATTCCCTTTGTCTCTGTCTGGATCGGCTTTCACATGGTTTTCATCTTTACCTTATACTTCTATTCACAGTTGGGCCGATCTGGAAAAACAGTTTCACAAATATTTCTACAGTGGAGTTCACGAGATGAAACTATCTGATTTGACAAACATTAGACAAAAACGAGAAGAGTCTGTTCAAGATTATATTCAAAGATTTAGGGAAATCAGAAACAGATGTTACAGCTTGGCGTTGACAGATTCTCAATTAGCCGATTTAGCCTTCCAAGGTTTGTTAACCCCAATCAAAGAGAGGTTTTCGGCTCAAGACTTTGATAGTTTGGCTCATTTGGCCCAAAAGATAACAGCACACGAACAAAGATTTCAAGAGACCAATAGAGCATTCAAAAAGGTGAACTTCATTAATTCTTATATTTCTGATTCTGAAGAAGAATGTGATCCCGAAGTAGCAGCAGCCGAATGGGCAAGGAACAAGAAGGTGATTCCATGTCAATGGGTCAAGAGCTCTGGAAAAGAGGAGAAGTATGATTTTGATGTCAATAAAGCTGACAAAATTTTTGATCTTTTGCTTCGGGAGAAACAAATTCAGCTGCCTGCTGGTCATGTGATTCCATCGGCTGAGGAATTAGGGAGGAGGAAATACTGCAAGTGGCACAATACAGGGTCTCATAGTACTAATGAATGCAAAGTGTTTCGGCAACAGATCCAGGTAGCCATTGAACAAGGCAGGATAAAATTTGATGACTCCAAGAAGCCGATGAAGATTGATGGTAATCCTTTTCCTATCAACATGGTTCATACAAGTGGGAGGACAGCCAACAGAAGGGATAATCGGCTCAATAAGTTTGACTCTACGAGTATGATTAATAAATATCAAAAGAGATATGATCGGCAAGAAAGGCAGTATTATGAGGATGATGATAGCTTTGATCTACATTGGAACTGCGAATTTTTCATATTTTGTTGGAATAAAGGCATGAGGTTACCATCGATATAAGACTGCCCAGGTTGTACTAATGCCGATGGCGACCATAATGGGAGTTTTAGCCGATTTCGTTTTAAAGAGGATCGGCTGATGCAAAGGAAGTTGCCTGTTCATCAGAGGTTGGGCCCAATTCATCAAGATTATTTCCAGGAGGAGGATGCTGAAGATACTTCAAGAGCTCAATGGTGTCCTTCTGGGATTTTTTCTAAGAGTCAGAAGAGAAGGGTTCAGAGGATGAGGAACAGGGAACAATTTCATGAAGTTGAACAAGAAATCGATCATCGGCTGAAGAGAGCAAAAACAAAACAGGAATGGCGTGTTAAGAATAAAATAGTACCAGCCGATGGGAGTGCAACCGATGAAGCGAGAAGGGTAGTTAAAGGAAAAGCCATTGTTTCTTCATCGGTCAACATGGTATTTGTGTTACCTGCAGAATTTGGGGCTAATCAAGATGATGCGGATATCATGGAAGAATCTTGTGCCAGATTGATGTTGTCACCAGAACAGGCTGTGTTTGAGAAACCCGAGGGAACAGAGAATCGGCACCTTAAGCCATTGTATGTCAAAGGATTTGTTAATGGCAAGCCGATATCCAAAATGTTAGTTGATGGTGGGGCTGCAGTGAATCTAATGCCATATGCGACGTTTAAGAAATTGAGAAGGAATTCAGAGGACCTCATCAAGACTAATATGGTTCTTAAAGATTTTGGTGGCATTCCTTCAGAGGCCAAGGGAGTTCTTAATGTAGAATTGACAATCGGCAGCAAGACGGTTCCTACTACATTTTTTGTCATTGATGGGAAAGGTTCATATAGCTTACTGCTTGGAAGGGATTGGATTCATGCTAATTGTTGTATTTCTTCAACCATGCATCAAAGCTTAATCCAATGGCAAGGTGACAAGATAGAGGTTGTTCCAGCCGACAGGTCAGTACACGTTGCTAATGCCGATTTATCTGTTTGGGAGATGGATGGAATTGATTGCTTATCAGGAAAAATCTGGCAAGGAGATTATCTAAAAGTATCTGATTGTGATATACAGCCAATTGGAGATGGAGAACCCCAGTTGTTACTTTGAGGGTGTTGTGGAGGGTTCCGATTTCTACACTAAAGATGCTGTAGATGATCTTGATGGTAAGCTTGGTCAGGGATTCATGTCGGCCGATGATTTAGAAGAAGTTGATATTGGGTCAGGAGATAAGCTTAGGCCGACATTCATCAGTAAGAATCTGTCATCCCAGTTCAAACTTACATTATTAAAGCTTTTGAAAGAATATAGCGATTGCTTTGCTTGGGAGTATTCTGAGATGCCAGGACTTAGCCGATCGATTGTTGAACATCGGCTTCCTATCAAGCCGGGATATCGGCCATATAAGCAGCCACCTAGACGATGTAAAGCTGATATGTATGATGCGATTAAAGCTGAAATTACTCGTTTATATGATGCTGGTTTTATTCGTCCATGCCGATATGCTGAGTGGGTTTCTAATATAGTTCTGGTAATTAAGAAAAATGGCAAGCTTAGGGTTTGCATCGACTTCAGGGATTTGAATAAGGCTACTCCTAAGGATGAATACCCAATGCCGATTGCCGATCAATTGGTAGATGCTGCTTCAGGACATAAAATTATAAGTTTTATGGATGGCAATGCTGGATATAATCAGATTTTGATGGCAGAAGAAGATATTCACAAGACTGCTTTTAGGTGTCCTGGTGCAATCGGTTTGTATGAGTGGGTTGTCATGACTTTTGGATTGAAAAGTGCTGGAGCTACATATCAAAGAGCCATGAATTATATCTTTCATGATCTGATTGGTTTATTGGTTGAAATCTATATTGATGATGTAGTGGTGAAATCTAAAGAGATTGTTGATCATATAGCCGATCTAAGAAAAGTATTTGAGAAAACAAGGAAATATGGCTTAAAAATGAATCCCACTAAGTGTGCTTTCGGTGTATCGGCTGGACAATTTTTAGGTTTTCTTGTGCATGAGAGGGGTATTGAAGTGCCACAAAGGAGTATTAGCGCAATACAGAAAATCCAGCCTCCAGAAGACAAGAAACAGTTGCAATCTTTGATCGGCAAGATAAATTTTATCAGAAGATTTATTTCTAATTTGTCTGGGAGATTAGAGCCTTTCACACCTTTACTCAGACTTAAAGCCGATCAGGAGTTTACATGGGGGGCAGAGCAGCAGAAGGCTTTGGATAATATTAAGAAATATTTAAGTTCTCCTCCAGTTTTGGTTTCTCCACAGAAAGGGGTGCCTTTCAAATTATACTTGTCAGCCGATGAGAGGTCAATCGGCTCGATCCTAATCCAGGAGTTCGAAGGTAAAGAGAGGGTAATCTTTTATTTAAGCAGAAGACTTTTGGATGCAGAGACCAGGTATTCTTCAGTGGAGAAGTTGTGCTTATGCTTGTATTTTTCATGTACAAAGTTGAGGCATTATTTGTTATCCAATGAATGTACTATAATTTGTAAGGCCGATGTGGTTAAATATATGCTATCGGCTCCAGTATTGAAAGGAAGGGTTGGAAAGTGGATTTATGCCTTAACAGAATTCGATCTCAAGTATGAGTCACCTAAAGCTATTAAGGGGCAAGCTATAGCCGATTTTATCGTAGAACATCGTGATGATTCGATCGGCTCAGTGGATATTGTACCTTGGACGTTATTTTTTGATGGATCAGTTTGTACTCATGGTTGTGGCATCGGTTTGGTTATTATATCACCAAGAGGGGCAAGTTTTGAATTTGCTTTTACCATCAAGCCATATGCTACAAATAATCAAGCTGAGTATGAGGCAGTTCTTAAAGGTTTGCAACTTTTGAAGGAGTTTGAAGCCGATGCTATTGAAGTCATGGGTGATTCATTGCTGATAATTAGTCAACTGGCCGGAGAATATGAATGCAAGAATGATGTATTGATGGCTTATTATGAAAAGTGTCGGGCATTAATAGATGAGTTTCGGCTAGTGACGTTGAGATATGTTCCTCGGGAGCAGAATTTAGAGGCTAATGCTTTGGCTCAGGGGGCATCGGGATACAAGCCGATGATGACAGATGTTGAGATGGGGATTGTTACAATTGCAGCCGATGATTGGAGATATGGTGTGTTTCATTACTTGAAGAATCCTTCTCAATCGGTTTCAAGGAAATTGAGGTATAAGGCTTTGAGATACGTCTTGTTAGATGATGAACTGTATTATCGGACGATTGATGGGGTGTTGCTAAAATGTCTAAGTGCTGATCAAGCCAAGGTTGTGATGGGAGAAGTACATGAAGGTATTTGTGGTACTCATCAATCGGCTCATAAAATGAAGTGGTTACTTCGAAGAGTTGGGTATTTTTGGCCGACAATGTTGGAGGATTGCTTCAGATATTACAAGGGATGTCGAGATTGCCAACAATTTGGATCCATTCAGAGAGCACCAGCATCGGCTATGAATCCAATAATCAAGCCGTGGCCGTTCAGAGGCTGGGGAATTGATATGATCGGCCAGATCAATCCACCATCGAGTAAAGGACATAAGTATATATTGGTGGCAACCGATTATTTTACAAAGTGGGTGGAAGCAGTTCCATTGAAAAAAGTTGATTCTGGGGATGCAATTCAGTTCGTTAAAGAGCATATTATATACCGATTTGGTCTTCCACAAACAATTACGACTGATCAAGGATCTATTTTTGTGTCAGATGAGTTTGTTCAATCTATGGAGAGTATGGGAATCAGATTGTTGAATTCTTCACCATATTATGCGCAAGCTAATGGACAGGCAGAAGCATCTAACAAAAGCTTGATTAAGTTGATTAAGAGGAAGATTGCCGATTTTCCAAAGCAGTGGCATAACCGATTGGCTGAGGCATTATGGTCTTATCGGATGGCTTGTCATGGGTCAATTCAAGTTCCTCCATATAAGTTAGTCTATGGGCATGAAGCCGTTTTCCAATGGGAGCATGTCATCGGCTCAAGGAGGATTGATTTACAAGATGAATTGACAGCCGATGACTATCATAATCTTATGGTCGATGAGTCAGAGGACTTGGTTCAATCCAGAATGTCTGCTTTACAGAAGATAACAAAAGATAAGGAGCGTGTTGCGCGACATTATAATAAGAAGGTGGTACCGAAATCTTTTGAGGAGGGAGAATTGGTTTGGAAATTGATTCTGCCGATTGGAACTCGTGATAATAAGTTCGGCAAGTGGTCACCAAATTGGGAAGGACCTTTTTGGATTTACAAATCTGTTTCTAAAGCAGCCTACATGTTACAAGGACTTGATGGAGAGGTATTTGGAAGAGCTCTTAATGGAAAATATCTGAAAAAGTATTACCCAAGTGTTTGGATTAATTCATGATTCGGCTATATGTTGCCGATACATGGTAGCCGATGTATTGACATCGCCTTTAGATGGCCGATATAAGTTATATCGCCCTTAGCACAATTCTTTTTAGTATAATCGGTTGTTTCATGGTTATTTGTTCTTAGCCGACTGTAGTTTTGCGATGTTTCGTTCTCCATAACAAAATTAGGGGGCATATACATACAAAAAGTTCAAACTTAAGTTCAAAATTTCAAAGAGTTCAAAATTTCAAAGCAATAAATATACAAGTATGGAGTTTATATTATCATCGGCGGATTCATGTTACAAGTTTTTGGATAGCCGATATGGCCCTTTGCCTAATTTGTTCTATTTCTTCTATGGCTTGGGCATCGGCTGCATCACTTCCTGGGATGACTTTCATGGATTTGTTTAGATCGGCTAAGTGTCTGATTGAGGACTTCAGCTTGGATTTTTGTTCTTCAATGGCTCTTGGTAAATCGGCAAGCTTCTGTTCCTCCAGTGATAACTCAGCATTGCAGGCTTCTAATTCAGCCAGTAGTTCAATCTTCCTATTCTTTAGCCGATCTATATTGCTTTGGATAGAACTTGGCCCAGATATCATCTGATCAAGCTTGGCTTTTTCCTCGTTTATGGATTGCCGATTGGCATGGATGGTTGTCTCAAGATCTTTTCGCTCTCGCCTGTCGGCTATCCTCTGTCTTGCTCTTTCCAGCTTGTGACGATATTGTTCAAGGAAAACCGCTGGAGAGATGATTTCGGCTGCATCGTCTGGGATCTGATCTTGAATGTCTTCAAATCTTGCTCTGATTGGTCCACAGTTGACAACTAAAAGCATCAAGGGAACCTTCAAGCCGATGAGCAATATCCTTGAGGGTAGCCTTTAAGTCATCGGCTATAGGAGCAATAGCCTTGCTAGATGTTTCTTCTTCTTCATCCATGAATTACCTAATGTCAAAAGAGAACATGTCGGCTAAGGCCTGAAAGAGACAAGATTGTTAGTTAATAGAATATTAATGGCTGATTTATATTTTTGATACAAATACTTACAGGAATAGGAGGAATCGGCTGGTCTTCAATATGGTGACTGTCTCTAGCCGATGGAGTATGTTCACTTGAATCATGATGGATAGGAGTTGGAGAGTGGATCGGCTGAAATATAAAACGAGTTAATACGTGATGAAATAAGGTTTAAACAAATTTTGAAAGAAGTGTTACCGATGGAGGCGGTGCAGGTTTCTTTTTGGCAGCCGATTTCTTTTTCTACAAAAGAAGGGTTAACGCTGAGATCGGCAAAGAAAGTTATGGAAGGACTAAGAGTACAAAGTACATACCCGAGGTTGATATGTCTTGTGGATCGGCGTTGGTGGGGTTTGCTGAGGAATAGGGATGCTAATTGTTGGAGTTTCTTCTACTGTTTCACTCAGCTCGGCAGCTGCTTCATCGATGGCTTTTTCTATATCTTCTTCATCTGGATCATAGTTTTTCTGCTTTTTGGTGGCTTTTTTCTTTGTAGCCGGTGGAGCGATAGCCGATGACTTGATCCTTTTCCTCTTGCCAGTGTCAGAGGGAATCGGCTCACGTGTTTGCCCTTGGAGTAGGGAAGATGTCTTGGGGGCATTATAGCCGATGGTTGAAGGAGCCAATCCACCACCGTTGGGGAGAAGTCCAGCAGCATAATTGATATTGACTCCGCTTCTGCTGACATGAGGAGGAGAAGACTCTGTGGTCTGTAAACAAAAGAAGAAAAGAGGTTAAGTTATTTTCTAAAGACAATCGGCTATCGATAAGGGTATTGAAAAAGAAGTGTGTTTACCTGTGGAATCATGTCTGGAATGATATCAGTCAGATACATGGAAGCCGATTGGTGAAAAAGATGTTTTTTCCATTCAACCCACCATTGATCAAAAGTGGAGCTCCTTAGCATAGCCAACTCAATGTTTTCCAAACTTCCAAGGGGAGGTCCTTCTATGCTTAATAATCTGTCCATCATCAGAGCCGATGAGATTTCTCCTCTTGCTTGGATTTTTTCTGAAAAGAACAAGCCGATTGGCAACTGCCCCATTCCCATTTGTCTGGCAGCGCTCATAGGGTGATAGAATTCATAAGATATCTGGATGTTCCTGCCTTGATGGATGCCAACAGGAAGGATACAGGGGGTGATAGCTGTTGTAAAAACTTCTCTGGATTTCTCAAATTTTTCAGAGTTTATTTCATCAAATCTGAAATCGGCTGGCAATTCAAAATCTGCAGAGAATTCATATGCAAACCAATTTCTGGAATCTTTTGGAAATCCATCATAAAAGTTGCCGAACCAGTCGACGAAGAGTTCAGCTGATAATTCTGATACGGGATATGAAGATGCTGCCTCCCCGAATGACATACATCTTCTGGTTGTGACCTCATCTCCGTCGTCATCTTTGGTCGGCTCAACCAAGGGAAAATCAGCTTCGGGCAAGGCTGGTCTCTTGGCAATTTTGATTGTATGCAGATTAAGCCATAACTGCAATAGCCACCAAGGTCCACCTGTGCCGATTACTGAGTTGGTAGCAAGCTTAGCCGATGCATTGCTCAAAGTCTGATATAAATAACCCAGGAGGTATTTGCCTAGTGGGAATTGCTTTTTGTTGACTAAAGCTTCGGCTATATGTTGCCAGTTGGTGGTTGGACCGCAGCTTGAACCACAAAACAAAAACTTTTCCAGCCACATCAAGAGGAAGGCTGCGTGTTCTTTAGGAGTGACAGGGCCAGATCCCATATTCAGAGAGATGAATCCATTCCAGCCTCCAATGCTTCTGGTTTTGAAAATATATTGGTTTTTGCTGTTCAAGCTGATAGGGTTAGCCGATGAGGTAATGTCTAGACCAGTTATCATGGTGATGTCCAGAAGAGTTGGGCTCATTGGTCCTTGGTTGAAGAGGAAGGCATTCAAGGTGTTGGACCAAAAATAGCTGGCAGCCGATAGCATGGGTTCATCTTTGGCTAAATCGGCTATGGTTAGGGCTAAGCACTGAGCGATGCCGATTTCTTCCCAGTGAGTTTGTTTGCTAGCCGACATCCTCTTATACCATTCAGACCAAGTCTTGACAGCCGATGGCCAGGATTTAAAAGTGTTGGTCCAGTGGTTCAAACTAGGGTTGGTTAACTTAAAGGGGATCCTGTTTGTCTCGGCATTGATGATTTCTATGGGATCTTTGTTACCGATTGGGCCCAAGAAGTACCGATTAGGATGAACCAGGCTTGGGATTGCAACTTGGTGGGAGAGATGCTACAGAAAAGAAAGGGGAGAAGAAATAAATTACGAAGAAAAACTAATCTATGAGTAGAAAGAGGATTCGGCTGATGGGGTTACCTCAGGGAACTCGATGACTGGAGCGCTTGAAGGGGCTGCGGAAGACGACATCGTCGGAGATGGAGTTGTTGCTGACGAGGGAATCGTCTACGTGGTCGCCGGAGAATCCGATGAAGCTATTGCAAGAGTTGGAGGCGATTACGGTTGAGGCGATGAAAACGGGAGTAACGGCGTGAAAACCTTCAAGCGGTGGTTGCTATTTAAAGAAGGTGTGTGATAACGGTTGAAATAGAAACAGAACCTTAGATCGATTCGGAGAGGATTCAAGCAAATCCGCAACATTTCAAATATCGCGGACTTGGGGGGCATGTGTTAACGACCAAATTTGGTAAATCAAATATTGGATCTGAAGATAGAATCGAAGCGGATTTGGAGGAAGCTGGCGGTTACCAAAACAGAGCAAGAATCGGTTGGTGACCGAATCGGCTACGGTGTGTATCGGCTGGTGACCGAGTCGGCTATCGTGACCATCGGCTGAGACAGAGTCGGATAAGGATAGCCGATGTAGCCTATTCCGACGAGAGGATAACAGAGTCTTTGTCGGGTTCGGTTGGTGAGCTTCATGAGGATTCCCACATACGGATTGGGTCCGAAGAAGGGAATTGTATCTATTACTTAGGATATAATGTTAGTTTCCTAATAGATACTGTCGGTTAGAGTTTGTATTAGGGAATTGTCTTTAATATGAGTTGTAATAGAGATAAGAATCGTGTCCGATAAGGACTTATTGTGGAATTCTGGGTATAAATTAAACCCAGGTTCGTGTAAAGGAAGGACAGATCAATACAACAACTTCGGCGCATCGCCACCTTTACTCTTTCATTGTTTTCGACGAGTTCTTGCTTTCGAGTTGGGCTGCATCGGTTTCGATCTCCAGCAAGAGGTAAAACTTGTTATGGCGGCTTGCGCTCTCAGGATTAGTGCTTCCATCTTTATGACACTCTGATCCTGTTTGTGTGAATCGTCGAGTTATCATATATATTGTATAATCTGAATTGATATCAATATATAACTTAGATCGGTTGATGTCTGTTTCACAGAAAAGCAACCGATAGGGTTATATATCGCTATTGATCTAGATTATATAATATATCTACCATCTCGAAAAGGTGTTCATTGACTTGATCATCTAGACATCCTGTTTCTTTACATATTTGGTGCTGCATCAGTTAGGTTTGACCTACTAAATCATGTTTAGAACCATGGTTTCTAGCCTGTCTATGATTGCTAATAGAGATAGCGTCGGGGTTTCAGCCGATCTTACCTGGTTTAATTATCTTGTTATCTTGATATATTAAATCTGCCCTTTATATCGAGATATTAACTTAGTAAAATATATTGAGCTTGTTGTCAAATCTGGTTAGGATCATCTTAACATTAGTTTGACGAGTTGTTTAATATATTTTGTTTATGATAATATCTCTGTATAAAGTAGTATCGGAGTACTAGCCGATACATGTTAGATTTGCCTAATCGGCTATGCTATGAACTGGTATAATCTATGCTTTATAATATATTTAGACATAAGTGATTTATCCTGTCTCGGCGCCCTGTCCGATCTATCCCAATCACTTAGTTTAAATATATTTTGAGACTTAGATTATATTTTGTTGATATCTACAGCCGATTGAGTAGGTTTAGCTTTATCTCGCTTTATCTGTTATAGCCGATCTAACGCATCTTGCATCGGCTTAATGCTCAATGATACGTCATCGGTAAGCCAGCCGATCGGCTATCATTGGTGGATTTAATTGTGTTTTCTTTGTTTCTTATTGGTTGCAGGATCAAACCAATTGGCACACCTAGAACCCAAAAGAAGTCTTTGGACCTGCACTGGAGCTAAGCAGATCTCCCAGGCCAGTGTGTGTTTTTTGCATCAACACGAGCACGTCAGGTTTAGGAAGTAATTTGTGGTAGCATGGCAGAGAAAAAACGACATTGGACGGGCTAAAAAACTCTCTTCAAATTCCATGTTGTCATGCATTTCCATCATAATATATGTCGTTTTGACTTATATCTCACAATGGAGACATTCTACAAGGCCCTAGAGTGGCACTCATGCGTGCTACGTAATGGAGCAAGCAACCTTTTCTGGGGAAAAGATTAGAATCTTTGTGAATAAACACATTCCTCACCTTGTTTGGCACAACCTTTGAATAAGCGATGCGTTTAGGGCAATGTCCTTAAAGATTCGAAGGAAATAGCCCCACAACAAGTTAATCTGGTCCGTTGAGGGCCATTCTTCACCGAGCACGTAAGGTTTAGGAACTAACTTGTGGTAGCATGCTAGGGAAAGAACGTCATTGGACGGGCTAAAAAACTCTCTTTAAATTCCATGTTGTCATGCATTTCCATCATAATGGATGTCGTTTTGACTGATATCTCGCAACGGAGACATTCTACAAGGCCTTGGAGTGGCACTTGTGCGTGCTACGTCATGGAGCAAGCAACCTTTTCAGCGGAAATGTTTAGAAACTTTGTAAATAAACACATTCCTCACATTGTTTGGCACAACCTTTGGATAAGCAATTCGTTTAGGGCAATGTCCTTAAATTTTCTATGGAAATAACCCACAACAAATTAATCTGATCCGTTGATGGCCCTTCTACACCGAGCACGTTAGGTTTAGGAACTATTTTGCGGTAGCGTGGCAGGGAAAGAACGACATTGGACGGGCTAAAAAACACTCTTCAAATTCCATGTTGTCATCCATTTCCATCATAACGGATGTCGTTTTGACAGATATCTCGCAACGAAGACATTGTACAAGGCCCTCGAGTGGAACTCATGCGTGCTACGTCATGGAGCAAGCAATCTTTTCACGGCAAATGTTTAGAAACTTTGTCAATAAACACATTCCTCACCTTGTTTGGGACAACCTTTGGATAAGCGATGCGTTTAGGGCAATATCGTTAAAGTTTCGATGGAAATAACCCCACAACAATTTAATCTGGTCCGTTGAGGGCCCTTCTACACCGAGCACGTCAGGTTTAGGAAGTAATTTGTGGTAGCATGGCAAGAGAAAGAACGACATTGGACGGGCTAAAAAACTCTCTTCAAATTCCATGTTGTCATGCATTTCCATCATAATGTATGTCGTTTTGACTTATATCTCGCAATGGAGACATTCTGCAAGGCCCTGGAGTGGCACTCATGCGTGCTACGTGATGGAGCAAGCAACCTTTTCTGGGGAAAAGATTAGAATCTTTGTGAATAAACACATTCCTCACGTTGTTTGGCACAACCTTTGGATAAGCGATGCGTTTAGGGCAATGTCCTCAAAGATTCGAAGAAAATAACCCCACAACAAGTTAATCTGGTCTGTTGAGGGCCATTCTACACCGAGCACGTAAGGTTTAGGAACTAACTTGTGGTAGCATGGCAGGGAAAGAACGACATTGGACGGGCTAAAAAGCTCTCTTCAATTTCCATGTTGTCATGCATTTCCATCATAATGGATGTCGTTTTGACTGATATCTCGCAACGGAGACATTCTACAAGGCCTTGGAGTGGCACTTATGCGTGCTACGTCATGGAGCAAGCAACCTTTTCAGGGAAAATGTTTAGAAACTTTGTGAATAAACACATTCCTCACATTGTTTGGCACAACCTTGGGATAAGCGATGCATTTAGCGCAATGTCCTTAAAGTTTCGATGGAAATAACCCCACAACAAATTAATCTGATCCGTTGATGGCCCTCCTACACCGAGCACGTTAGGTTCAGGAACTATTTTGCAGTAGCGTGGCAGGGAAAGAACGACATTGGACGGGCTAAAAAACACTCTTCAAATTCCATGTTGTCATCCATTTCCAACATAATGGATGTCCTTTTGACTGATATCTCACAACGGAGACATTCTACAAGGCCCTGGAGTGGCACTGATGCGTGCTACGTCATGGAGCAGGCAACCTTTTCAGGGGAAAAGTTTGGAAACTAGGCGAATAAATACATTCCTTACCTTGTATGGCCCAACCTTTGGATAAGCGATGCGCTTTACCGCAATGTCGTTAAAGTTTCGACAGAAATAACCCCACGACAAGTTAATCTGGTCCGTTGAGGGCCCTTCTACACCGAACATGTGAGGTTTAGGAACTAATTTGTGGTAGCGTGGCCGGGAAAGAACGACATTGGACGGGCGAAAAAACTCTCTTCAAATTCCAAGTTGTTATGCATTTCCATCATAATGGATATCGTTTTGACTGATATCTCGCAACGGAGACATTCTACAAGGCCTTGGAGTGGCACTCATGCATGCTACGTCATGGAGCAAGCAACCATTTCAGAGGAAAAGTTTAGAAACTTTGTGTATAAACAAATTCCTCACCTTGTTTGGCACAACCTTTGGATAAGCGATGCGTTTAGGGCAATGTCCTTAAAGTTTCCATGGAAATAACCCCACAACAAGTTAATCTAGTCCATTGAGGGCCCTTCTACACCGAGCACATCAGGTTTAGGAACTATTTTGCTGTAGCGTGGCAGGGAAAGAACGACATTGGATGGGCTAAAAAACTCTCTTCAAATTCCATGTTGTCATGCATTTACATCATAATGGATGTTGTTTTGACTGATATCTCGCAACGGAGACATTCTACAAGGCCCTGGAGTGGCACTTATGCGTGCTACGTCATGGAGCAAGCAACCTTTTCAGGGGAAATGTTTAGAAACTTTGTGAATAAACACATTCCTCACCTTGTTTGGCACAACCTTTGGATAAGCGATGCGTTTAGGGCAATGTCCTTAAAGTTTCGATGGAAATAACCCCACAACAATTTAATCTGGTCCGTTGAGGGCCCTTCTACACCGAGGACGTCAGGTTTAGGAAGTAATTTGTGGTAGCATGGCTGAGAAAGAACGACATTGGACGGGCTAAAAAACTCTCTTCAAATTCCATGTTGTCATGCATTTCCATCATAATGTATGTCGTTTTGACTTATATCTCGCAATGGAGACAATCTACATGGCCCTGGAGTGGCGCTCATGCGTGCTACGTCATGGAGCAAGCAACCGTTTCTGGGGAAAAGATTAGAATCTTTGTGACTAAACACATTCCTCACCTTGTTTGGCACAACCTTTGGATAAGCGATGCATTTAGGGCAATATCCTTAAAGATTCGAAGGAAATAACCCCACAACAAGTTAATCTGGTCCGTTGAGGGCCATTCCACACCGAGCACGTCAGGTTTAGGAACTAACTTGTGGTAGCATGGCAGGGAAAGAACGACATTGGACGGGCTAAAAAACTCTCTTCAAATTCCATGTTGTCATGCATTTCCATCGTAATGGATGTCGTTTTGACTGATATCTCGCAACGGAGACATTCTACAAGGCCTTGGAGTGGCACTTAGGCGTACTACGTCATGGAGCAAGCAACCTTTTCAGGGGAAATGTTTAGAAACTTTGTGAATAAACACATTCCTCACCTTGTTTAGCACAACCTTTGGATAAGCGATGCGTTTAGGGCAATGTCCTGAAAGTTTCGATGGAAATAACCCCACAACAAATTAATCTGATCTGTTGATGGCCCTTCTACACCGAGCACGTTAGGTTTAGGAACTATTTTGCGGTAGTGTGGCAGGGAAAGAACGACATTGGACGGGCTAAAAAACTCTCTTCAAATTCCATGTTGTCATGCATTTCCATTATAATGGATGTCCTTTTGACTGATATCTCGCAACAGAGACATTCTACAAGGCCCTGGAGTGGCACTTATGCGTGCTACGTCATGGAGCAAGCAACCTTTTCAGGGGAAATGTTTAGAAACTTTGTGAATAAACACATTCCTCACCTTCTTTGGCACAACCTTTGGATAAGCGATGCGTTTACGGCAATGTCCTTAAAGTTTTGATGGAAATAACCCCACAACAATTTAATCTGGTCCGTTCAGGTCCCTTCTACACTGAGCACATCAGGTTTAGAAAGTAATTTGTGGTAGCATGGCAGAGAAAGAACGACATTGGACGGGCTAAAAAACTCTCTTCAAATTTCATGTTGTCATGCATTTCCATCATAATGGATGTCGTTTTGACTGATATCTCGCAACGGAAACATTCTACAAGGCCCTGGAGTGGCACTCATGCGTGCTACCTCATGGAGCATGCAACCTTTTCAGGGGAAATGTTTAGAAACTAGGCGAACTTTTCAGGAGAAATGTTTAGAAACTAGGCGAATAAACACATTCCTCACCTTGTTTGACACAACCTTTGGATAAGAGATGCGTTTAGGGCAATGTACTTAAAGTTTCGATGAAAATAACCCCACAACAAGTTAATCTGGTCCGCTAAGGGCCCTTCTACACTGAGCACATCAGGTGTAGGAACTAATTTGTGGTAGCGTGGCCGGGAAAGAACGACATTGCACAGGCTAAAAAACTCTCTTCAAATTCCATGTTGTCATGCATTTCCATCATAATGGATGTCGTTTTGACTGATATCTCGCAACGGAGACATTCTACAAGGCCTTGGAGTGGCACTTAGGCGTGCTACGTCATGGAGCAAGCAACCTTTTCAGGGGAAATGTTTAGAAATTTTGTGAATAAACACATTCCTCACCTTGTTTAGCACAACCTTTGGATAAGCGATGCGTTTTGGGCAATGTCCTGAAAGTTTCGATGGAAATAACCCCACAACAAATTAATCTGATCAGTTGATGGCCCTTCTACACCGAGCACTTTAGGTTTAGGAACTATTTTGCGGTAGTGTGGCAGGGAAAGAACGACATTGGACGGGCTAAAAAACTCTTTTCAAATTTCATGTTGTCATGCATTTCCATCATAATGGATGTCCTTTTGACTGATATCTCGCAACGGAGACATTCTACAAGGCCCTGGAGTGGCACTTATGCGTGCTACGTCATGGAGCAAGCAACCTTTTCAGGGGAAATGTTTAGAAACTTTGTGAATAAACACATTCCTCACCTTGTTTGGCACAACCTTTGGATAAGCGATGCGTTTACGGCAATGTCCTTAAAGTTTCGATGGAAATAACCCCACAACAATTTAATCTGGTCCGTTCAGGTCCCGTCTACACTGAGCACATCAGGTTTAGAAAGTAATTTGTGGTAGCATGGCAGAGAAAGAACGACATTGGACGGGCTAAAAAACTCTCTTCAAATTTCATGTTGTCATGCATTTCCATCATAATGGATGTCGTTTTGACTGATATCTCGCAACGGAAACATTCTACAAGGCCCTGGAGTGGCACTCATGCGTGCTACCTCATGGAGCATGCAACCTTTTCAGGGGAAATGTTTAGAAACTAGGCGAACTTTTCAGGGGAAATGTTTAGAAACTAGGCGAATAAACACATTCCTCACCTTGTTTGACACAACCTTTGGATAAGAGATGCGTTTAGAGCAATGTTCTTAAAGTTTCGATGAAAATAACCCCACAACAAGTTAATCTGGTCCGCTAAGGGCCCTTCTACACTGAGCACATCAGGAGTAGGAACTAATTTGTGGTAGCGTGGCCGGGAAAGAACGACATTGGACGGGCTAAAAAACTCTCTTCAAATTCCATGTTGTCATGCATTTCCATCATAATGGATGTCGTTTTGACTGATATCTCGCAACGGAGACAATCTACAAGGTCTTGGAGTGGCACTTAGGCGTGCTACGTCATGGAGCAAGCAACCTTTTCAGGAGAAATGTTTAGAAACTTTGTGAATAAACACATTCCTTACCTTGTTTAGCACAACCTTTGGATAAGCGATGCGTTTAGGGCAATGTCCTGAAAGTTTCGATGGAAATAACCCCACAACAAATTAATCTGATCTGTTGATGGCCCTTCTACACCGAGCACGTTAGGTTTTGGAACTATTTTGCGGTAGTGTGGCAGGGAAAGAACGACATTGGACGGGCTAAAAAACTCTCTTCAAATTTCATGTTGTCATGCATTTCCATCATAATGGATGTCCTTTTGACTGATATCTGGCAACGGAGACATTCTACAAGGCCCTATAGTGGCACTTATGCGTGCTACGTCATGGAGCAAGCAACCTTTTCTGGGGAAATGTTTAGAAACTTTGTGAATAAACACATTCCTCACCTTGTTTGGCACAACCTTTGGATAAGCGATGCGTTTAGGGCAATGTCCTTAAAGTTTCGATGGAAATAACCCCACAACAATTTAATCTGGTCCGTTGAGGGCCCATCTACACTGAGCACATCAGGTTTAGAATGTAATTTGTGGTAGCATGAGAGAGAAAGAACGACATTGGACGGGCTAAAAAACTCTCTTCAAATTTCATGTTGTCATGCATTTCCATCATAATGGATGTCGTTTTGACTGATATCTCGCAACGGAAACATTCTACAAGGCCCTAGAGTGGCACTCTTGCGTGCTACCTCATGGAGCATGCAACGTTTTCAGGGGAAATGTTTGGAAACTAGGCGAATAAACACATTCCTCACCTTGTTTGACACAACCTTTGGATAAGCGATGCGTTTAGGGCAATGTCCTTAAAGTTTCGATGAAAATAACCCCACAACAAGTTAATCTGGTCCGCTGAGGGCCCTTCTACACTGAGCACATCAGGTGTAGGAACTAATTTGTGGTAGCGTGGCCGGGAAAGAACGACATTGGACGGGCTAAAAAACTCTCTTCAAATTCCATGTTGTCATGCATTTCCATCATAATGGATGTCCTTTTGACTGATATCTCGCAACGGAGACATTCTACAAGGTCTTGGAGTGGCACTTAGGCATGCTACGTCATGGAGCAAGCAACCTTTTCAGGGGAAATGTTTAGAAACTTTGTGAATAAACACATTCCTCACCTTGTTTAGCACAACCTTTGGATAAGCGATGCGTTTAGGGCAATGTCCTGAAAGTTTCGATGGAAATAACCCCACAACAAATTAATCTGATCTGTTGATGGCCCTTCTACACCGAGCACGCTAGGTTTAGGAACTATTTTGCGGTAGTGTGGCAGGGAAAGAACGACATTGGACGGGCTAAAAAACTCTCTTCAAATTTCATGTTGTCATGCATTTCCATCATAATGGATGTCCTTTTGACTGATATCTCGCAACGGAGACATTCTACAAGGCCCTGGAGTGGCACTTATGCGTGCTACGTCATGGAGCAAGCAACCTTTTCTGGGGAAATGTTTAGAAACTTTGTGAATAAACACATTCCTCACCTTGTTTGGCACAACCTTTGGATAAGCGATGCGTTTAGGGCAATGTCCTTAAAGTTTCGATGGAAATAACCCCACAACAATTTAATCTGGTCCGTTGAGGGCCCATCTACACTGAGCACATCAGGTTTAGAAAGTAATTTGTGGTAGCATGAGAGAGAAAGAACGACATTGGACGGGCTAAAAAACTCTCTTCAAATTTCATGTTGTCATGCATTTCCATCATAATGGATGTCGTTTTGACTGATATCTCACAACGGAAACATTCTACAAGGCCCTAGAGTGGCACTCATGCGTGCTACCTCATGGAGCATGCAACCTTTTCAGGGGAAATGTTTAGAAACTAGGCGAATAAACACATTCCTCACCTTGTTTGACACAACCTTTGGATAAGCGATGCGTTTAGGGCAATGTCCTTAAAGTTTCGATGGAAATAACCCCACAACAATTTAATCTGGTCCGTTGAGGGCCCTTCTACACAGAGCACATCAGGTTTATAAAGTAATTTGTGGTAGCATGGCAGAGAAAGAACGACATTGGACGGGATAAAAAACACTCTTCAAATTTCATGTTGTCATGCATTTCCATCATAATGTATGTCGTTTTGACTGATATCTCGCAATGGAGACATTCTACAAGGCCCTGGAGTGGCACTCATGCGTGCTACGTCATGGAGCAAGCAACCATTTCTAGGGAAAAGATTAGAATCTTTGTGACTAAACACATTCCTCACCTTGTTAGGCACAACCTTTGGATAAGCGATGCGTTTAGGGCAATGTCCTTAAAGATTCGAAGGAAATAACCCCACAACAAGTTAATCTGGTCCGTTGAGGGCCATTCTACACCGAGCACGTCAGGTTTAGGAACTAACTTGTGGTAGCATGGCAGGGAAAGAACGACATTGGACGGCCTAAAAAACTCTCTTCAAATTCCAAGTTGTCATGCATTTCCATCATAATGGATGTCGTTTTTACTGATATCTCGCAACGGAAACATTCTACAAGGCCCTGGAGTGGCACTCATGCGTGCTACCTCATGGAGCATGCAACCTTTTCAGGGGAAATGTTTAGAAACTAGGCGAATAAACACATTCCTCACCTTGTTTGACACAACCTTTGGATAAGCGATGCGTTCAGGGCAATGTCCTTAAGGTTTCGATGAAAATAACCCCACAACAAGTTAATCTGGTCCGCTGAGGGCCCTTCTACACTGAGCACGTCAGGTGTAGGAACTAATTTGTGGTAGCGTGGCCGGGAAAGAACGACATTGGACGGGCTAAAAAACTCTCTTCAAATTCCATGTTGTCATGCATTTCTGTCATAATGGATGTCGTTTTGCCTGATATCTCGCAATGGAGACATTCTACAAGACCCTGGAGTGGCACTCATGCGTGCTACGTCATGGAGCAAGCAACCTTTTCTGCGGAAATGTTTAGAAACTTTGTGAATAAACAAATTCCTCACCTTGTTTGGCACAACCTTTGGATAAGCGATGCGTTTAGGGCAATGTCCTTAAAGTTTCGATGGAAATAACCCCACAACAAGTTAATCTGGTCCGTTGAGGGCCCTTCTACACTGAGCACGTCAGGTTTAGGAACTAATTTGTGGTAGCATGGAAAGGAAAGAACGACATTGGATGGGATAAAAACCTCTCTTCAAATTCTAAGTTGTCATGCATTTCCAACATAATGGATGTCGTTTTGACTGATATCTCACAACGGAGACATTCTACAAGGCCCTGGAGTGGCACTGATGCGTGCTACGTCATGGAGCAGGCAACCTTTTCAGGGGAAAAGTTTGGAAACTAGGCGAATAAATACATTCCTTACCTTGTTTGGCCCAACCTTTGGATAAGCGATGCGCTTTATCACAATGTCGTTAAAGTTTCGACGGAAATATCCCCACAACAAGTTAATCTGGTCTATTGAGGGCCCTTCTACACTGAACATATGAGCTTTAGGAACTAATTTGTGATAGCATGGCAGGGAAAGAACGACATTGGACGGGCTGAAAAACTCTCTTCAAATTCCAAGTTGTTATGCATTTCCATCATAATGGATATCGTTTTGACTGATATCTCGCAACGGAGATATTCTACAAGGCCCTAGAGTGGCACTCATGCGTGCTACGTCATGGAGCAAGCAACCTTTTCAGAGGAAAAGTTTAGAAACTTTGTGAATAAACAAATTCCTCACCTTGTTTGGCACAACCTTTGGATAAGCGATGCGTTTAGGGCAATGTCCTTAAAGTTTCGATGGAAATAACCCCACAACAAGTTAATCTGGTCCGTGGAGGGCCCTTCTACACTGAGCACGTCAGGTTTAGGAACTAATTTGTGGTAGCATGGAAAGGAAAGAACGACATTGGACGGGCTAAAAACCTCTCTTCAAATTCTAAGTTGTCATGCATTTCCAACATAATGGATGTCCTTTTGACTGATATCTCACAACGAAGACATTCTACAAGGCCCTGGAGTGGCACTGATGCGTGCTACGTCATGGAGCAGGCAACCTTTTCAGGGGAAAAGTTTGGAAACTAGGCGATTAAATACATTCCTTACCTTGTTTGGCCCAACCTTTGGATAAGCGATGCGCTTTATCGCAATGTCGTTAAAGTTTCGACGGAAATATCCCCACAACAAGTTAATCTGGTCCGTTGAGGGCCCTTCTACACCGAACATGTGAGCTTTAGGAACTAATTTGTGGTAGCATGGCAGGAAAAGAACGACATTGGACGGGCTGAAAAACTCTCTTCAAATTCCAAGTTGTTATGCATTTCCATCATAATGGATATCGTTTTGACTGATATCTCGCAACGGAGACATTCTACAAGGCCCTGGAGTGGCACTCATGCGTGCTACGTCATGGAGCAAGCAACCTTTTCAGAGGAAAAGTTTCGAAACTTTGTGAATAAACAAATTCCTCACCTTGTTTGGCACAACCTTTGGATAAGCGATGCGTTTAGGGCAATGTCCTTAAAGTTTCGATGGAAATAACCCCACAACAAGTTAATCTGGTGCGTTGAGGGCCCTTCTACACCGAGCACGTCAGGTTTAGGAACTAATTTGTGGTAGCATGGAAAGTAAAGAACGACATTGGACGGGCTAAAAACCTCTCTTCAAATTCGAAGTTGTCGTGCATTTCCAACATAATGGATGTCGTTTTGACTGATATCTCACAACGGTGACGTTCTACAAGGACCTGGAGTGGCACTCATGCGTGCTACGTCCTGGAGCATGCAACCTTTTCAGCGGAAAAGTTTAGAAACTAGGCGAATAAACACATTCCTCACCTTGTTTGACACAACCTTTGGATAAGCGATGCGTTTTGGGCAATGTCCTTAAAGTTTCGCTGGAAATAACCCCACAACAAGTTAATCTGGTCCGCTGAGGGCCCTTCTACACTGAGCATATCAGGTTTAGGAACTAATTTGTGGTAGCGTGGCCGGGAAAGAACGACATTGGACGGGCTAAAAAACTCTCTTCAAATTCCATGTTGTCATTCATTTCCATCATAATGGATGCCGTTTTGACTGATATCTCGCAAGGGAGACATTCTACAAGGCCCTGGAGTGGCACTCATTGCTTGATGGCGGGTTAATCTGGCCGATCATATCTATTCCCCATCCATGAAACGGCCACGGCTTTATAATTGGATGCATAGCCGATGCCGGTGTTCTCTGAATTGCTCCAAATTTCTTACAATCCTGATATCCTTTATAATACTTGAAACAATCCTCTAGCATGGTTGGCCAAAAATATCCGACGCGCTTCATCAGCCATCTCATTTTATGGGCCGATTGATGGGTGCCACAAATTCCTTCATGTACTTCGCTCATAACAATTTTAGCCTCTTCAGGACCTAGGCACTTGAGTAGGATACCATCAATCGTCTGATAATAGAGGTCATCGTCCAGTAGGACATAGTGTAAAACTTTATACTTCAGTCTTCGTGACGCCGATTGAGAAGGATTTCTCAAATACTCGATGATATCAAACCTCTAATCATCGGCATGCACGAGAGCAATCTGAATCTGAACATCTTTAGCCATCGACCTGTATCCCAATGCCCCCTGAGCTAAATCATTGGCTTCGAAATTCTGCTTCCTGGGTATATGTCTCATCGTCACAATCCGGAAACCGTGTAACAACTCCTTGCACTCCTTATTGTAGACTTTTCGAATATCGTCTCTGCATTCATACTCTCCAGAAAGTTGATTAATTACCAGCTGTGAATCACCAATGATCTCGATGGAATCGGCCTCGACTTCTTGTAATAACTGCAAGCCTTTAAGCACTGCTTCATATTCTACTTGATTGTTGGTATAATAAGGCTTGATAGTAAAAGCGACCTCAAAACTTGCCCCCCGAGGGGATATGATGACTAGGCCGATACCGCATCCATGTCTGCAGACGGATCCATCAAAATACAATGTCCATGGCACAATATTTGCATATGCAACTGATTCATCTCTGTGTTGAACAATGAAATCGGCCAAGGCTTGTCCTTTGACTGCTTTGGCCGATTCATATCGGAGATCGAACTCTGTTAAGGCAAAGATCCACTTCCCGATTCGTCCTTTTAACATAGGGGCCGATAAGATGTATTTCATCACATCGGCCCTGCTCACCACAATGCACTCGTTGGAAAGTAGATAATGCCTCAATTTAGTACATGAAAAATATAAACACAGGCATAATTTCTCCACCGGCGTGTATCTTGTCTCAGCGTCTAGCATCCTTCTACTGAGATAAAAAAATAGCTCTTTCCTTACCATCAATATCCTGGACCAAGACTGAGCCGATGGATTTCTCATCGGCCGATAAGTACAGCTTGAATGGAACCCCTTTCTGTGGAGGGATTAGAACCGGAGGAGAGGTTAAATACTCTTTGATATCGTCCAGCGCTTTCTGTTGTTTATCACCCCATATGAACTCTCGATCGTCTTTTATCTTCAACAGTGGAGTGAACGGCTCTATTCTGCCTGATAGATTTGATATAAAACGCCGGACGAAGTTGATCTTCCCAAGCAGAGATTGTAACTTGGTCTTGTTTTCTGGAGGCTTGATTTTCTGGATGGCGTCAATATTCTTCTGTGTAATTTCAGTCCCCCTCTCATGGACCAAGAAACCCAAAAACTGACCGGCCGATACGCCAAAGGCACACTTGTTAGGGTTTATCTTTAAACCATATTTCCATACCCTTTCTAGTACCTTGCGTAAATTGGCCAAGTGCACATCATACTCTCTTGACTTCACGACGACATCATCAATATAAACTTCAATCAAAGAGCCAATAAGGTCATGAAAAATATAATTCATAGCCCTCTGATACGTAGCTCCAGCATTCCTCAAACCGAAGGTCATGACAACCCACTCGTATAGGCCGATTGCCCCTAGGCATCTGAAAGCTGTTTTGTGAATGTCTTCCTTGGCCATAAAAATCTGGTTGTAGCCGGCGTTGCCATCCATAAAACTGATAATCTTATGCCCAGATGCAGCGTTGACTAGCAAATCGGCCAATGGCATAGGGTACTCATCTTTTGGTGTTGCTTTATATAGATCTCTGAAATCGACACATACCCTTAGCTTGCCGTTCTTTTTCAATACTGGAACTATGTTGGAGACCCACTCTGCGTATCGGCAGGGTCTAATAAAGTTGGCGTCGTAAAGTCTTGTGATCTCTGCTTTGATAGCTTCGTGCATATCAACCTTAAACCTCCGAGGAGCTTGCTTAAAAGGCCGATAGCCTGGTTTGATTGGTAGCCGATGTTCTACAATCGATCGGCTTAATCCTGGCATCTCATGATATTCCCATGGAAAACAATCCATGAATTCTTTCAAAAGATTTATTAAATTATTCTTGTATTCCTCTGGCAAATTAGCACTTACATACGTCGGCCTAGGCCTATCACCTATTCCTATATCAATCTCCTCCAGTTCATCGGCTGACGTAAAACCTTGTCCCAATTTGCCATCTAACTCGTCCACCGCATCATCTGTGTAGGGACTAACTTGTTCGTCTTCAACGGTGGACGGCGCATCTTGGCTAAAGTAACTACTTGTCTTGATCTTCCATCGTCTCGATGTCGCAATCAGTTACCTTGAGGAAATCGGCGTCCCAAACTCGTCCGGACAAGCAGTCGATTCCCTCCATCTCCCATACTGCGAGATCGACATTGGCCATGTGTACTGACCGATCGGCCTGCACGATCTCGACCTGGTCCCCTTGCCATTGCATGAGGCACTGGTGCATCGTTGAAGGAACGCAGCAATTTGCGTGGATCCAGTCCCGTCCCAACAACAAGCTGTAGGAACCCTTTCCATCGAAGACGAAGAAGGTGGTGGGTATCGTTTTGCTGCCCACGGTGAGTTCCACGTTTAGGACCCCCTTCGCCTTGGATGCGTTGCTACCGAAGTCTTTTAATACCATATTGGTTTTGATAAGGTCTTCTGGTACTTTTCCAAGCTTCCTGAAGGTTGTGTATGGCATTAAATTGACTGCCACGCCGTCATCGACCAGCATCTTCGTCATCGGCCGCCCGTTGATGAATCCTTTGATGTATAACGGCCGCAAATGCCTATAGCTGGCATCAACTGGCTTGTCGAAGATGGCTTGGTCTGGTGACAACTGTAGTCTGGCCGAAAATTGTTCGTCATCGGCCATCGCTTCATCGGCCACCTGCACGCTATATTCTGTCAGCAATATAAACACCATGTTAACAGGTGCCGATGCCACCTTTTTACCTTTTGAAGCTGAGGAGACCCGACCTGTATTGGAAGTGCCCTCATTGGCCTTGACCACTGTGGACTTTATCCTCCACTCCTTTTTGGTCTTGGCTGGCCGATGGGGTATCTCATCCTGTTGCTCCTGGATTTGCTCCTTCCTCCTTAGCCTCTGAACCCGCCGTTTTTGTGTCTTGGTGAATACGTCGATTGGGCACCATTGGGGGTTCTGGACCTGCTCCTCATCTTTAACATGTTGTTGTTGGCGCATCGGCCCTAGCCTTTCATGTATAGATTTCCTTTGCTTGGCCTGCCGATGCGCTTTCCTGCTTGAGCTACCCTGATAAGAATCTTCTGCACCATTGCATGCAGGGCACTCCTGGATAGATGGCAACCTCATCCCCTCATTCCAGCAGAACCGAAAAAACTCGCACTCCCAATGTGGATCGTAGGAGTTGTCTTGATCGGCGCGGTCTTGAGCTTGTTCCTCCTGTCTCCGCTGGTATTTTCTGATCAGGCCCTCAGAGGTCTGATGAGGCCGCTTGCCAGCCCGATGGCCACCGCCATCGGCCCTGTCCGCCCGCACCATGTTGACTGGGAACGGGTGGCCTTCAATCTTCATCGGCCGCTTGGCATCATCGATTTTAATCCTGCCTTGCTCGATGGCCGATTGAATCTGTTGCCGGAAGATCTTGCATTCATTTGTATGGTGTGAATAAGAATTATGCCACTTGCAATATCTCCTCTTCTTGATGTCTTCGACCGATGGCAATAAGTGACCTACTGGCAGCTGGATTTGCTTTTCTTGCAACAGCAGGTCAAGTATCTTATCGGCCTTGTTGATATCGAAATCATATTTATCTTCATGGTCGCCCTTCTTGGCCCATTGGCAAGTTGTTGACTTCCTCATCCGGGCCCACTCGGCTAGGTCGACATCAACGTCTTCTTCGTCGTCATCGTCGGAGGCATACTGATAAACTGTGTTAATCTTCTTCGCAAACTTCTTTGCCTCCTAGAATCGCTGCTCGTGGGCCGATAATCGTTGTGCCAGCTGAGCTAGGCTGTCAAATTCCTGCGAGGAGAACCTCTCGCGTATCGGCCCTAGCAATCCTTGAAATGCCAAGTCGGCCAACTGGGAATCGGTCAAATTGAGGCTATAACACCTGTTCCGTATGTCTCTAAACCTTTGTATATACTCTGGGACCGATTCATCCACTCGTTGCCTGATGGCAGTCAGATCGGACAATTTCATCTCGTGTACGCCGTTGTAGAAATACCTATGAAACTGTTTCTCCAAATCTATCCATCCTCTGATGGAATTGCAGGGTAAAGTAGAAAACCACATGAATGCAGACCCTGATAAGGACAGAGGGAAAAACCGCACCCTCAACGCCTCGATAGCCGATGCCTCCCCACACTGTGCTAGGAATCGGCTGACATGCTCGTACGTCGAAACGTTGTCCTGTCCCGAAAACTTGGAGAAGTCCGGGATCTTGTATCGTCCTGGCAATGGCACTCTGTCAAATTCCTCAGGATACGGGTGCCGATACACTGTAGAGTTCTTCTTGGGCTTCAAGCCGAATTGATCTCGCATCACTTCGGCTATCATATCGGCCCAGTATCCTGTGGGCCGATGTGGGAGGTCTTGCTGATACGATTGCTGCAAGCCCTCTGCTTGGTACTGCCTGGGGGAGTACGGCTAGTAATGGCGATCCAGATTCTGTGCGCCATACTGCCCTGCGGTGTGCTGCTGGTAGCCTTGTGGCACGTTGTATGCAGCTTGAGGTGGAGGGTTGTTGAACACCGGGGCTTGCGGTTGTCCGGCCGATGGCTGGTTGACAGGAACTTGCTGCATCGGCTCAATCACTGGTTGCTTCCCCTTGGTCCACTGAGCATATTGCTCCTCCGTGATGTGCTGAGGGCTCCCCCCAGTCTGCCTAGTGAGGACCAATGGCAGTGTCATTGTCGGTTGCGCCGATGGGGGTGGCATCGACGCTGTCGGCTGAGCGGTGCTCAGGTCGTTCCTCAGGGTCCGATAGGCAGGGAACTTATTTTCTGGCAAGAAAATCGGCCCCTGAGGCTTGTACTGGTGAATTGACCCATCTAGGATCAATTTGACCGTATTGGTCAATGTATTCACCAGAATCCCCGATTGGTTGACTAGCGCAGAATGAACTACGGAGTCAATCCTGTCTTGCAACGTCGGCGCTGTAGTATCTTCAGTCTTCACGGTGTGATCGTGCGCCGCCGCCGACGTGTCAGCTCCATCTCCAGGACTCGGCATAACTACCTTGGATTTTTGGATCAAGGTGCCTTGCCGAGTCCTAGAATATGTTTGTAGGTACGTATTTTGGAACTGCTCGACCAGCTTTTCCATCTCAGCTTTTTGCTCTGCGTTGAGCTGGTCGGCGGTCACAGGGACGATGTTCTCCTCGACGATCTCGGCCTGCTTCGACATCTCGAGGTGATCTTGTTGCTGGTGAGAAGCTTGCGTTTGAGGTCCCACTGGGTGTGCCAAAAGCGTGTTGGCGCAGAATTTTGACCCGTCCAGCAACCAAACGGGTTCCGCATTACCACGGCGGCTTGGGAGATCTGCTTAACTCCAGTGCAGGTCCAAATGGCTTGCCTAGTCGTGCGCAAAGCGTGCCAGTTGATTTGATCTGCAATCGACAAGAAACAAGTAAACCAAGTGAGAAAACAATGGCCAATCGGCCGATAGACCGATGACACATTGTCGTAGCCCAGCCGATAGGGCAAAGCTATATCGGCTCACTCGTAATAGAATATAAGTAAAGCATGAATCTAACCTTATCGGCCTTCATCGACATGTAAATATCAACTAATGGCATCGGCCGATAAAGATAGAAAAGATAACTACACTAGCTAATACTCTAGCGCAAACTTATACAAGTCAATCGGCCGATATAAACACATCAACCACAGAGAAATCCTAAGAATACCCTGTAATCAACATATTTATATTTACCGATCCACACGCATAAGTGGCAAACACATGCAAAAACATAGAGCAATCACATGCGTTAGGTAAGACCGGCTGAAACCCCGGTACTGTCCTTAATTACAACCGAAAACAGGCTTTGTGTTAAATCTCAAAACAGGACTAAGGTCGATAGCAACTCAAAGTGTGAATTGAGACTTAATGCAAAGAAAATCAAGTCGTCGATTGCTTTTGGGGATGGTAGATGCATTGAACAATCTAGCCAAACATAAGAATTAAACCATCGTCGGCAGCGAACCCTAAAACTAATAAACCGCTGGCAAGGTTCAATTAAGATGCCTGTCAAGATTATCCAAGACATGATAGATGACGATCACATCATCGAGGCTTAACGTGTCTAAAGCGACACGCTAGCCCCGACGATGCAGATCGTCGGGAATGAATTCTTACCTCTGCTCCAAAGAAGCAAGAACTCGTCGAAGAAGACCTCTTGCGAGGGTTGGCGATGCGCCGAAAATTGTTTGTTGTATTGATGTTGAGAGAGAGATTACATGTACAAACTATCGGGATATTTATACCCGAGATTACAACAGAACTCTTGTCGGGTACGATCTTATCTACAACTAACAAACAAGTCTTTGCTGCAAACTCTAGCCACAGATTAGATCTAAACTACCTAATTTACAAGATACAATTGCCTAAAACCAAGCTTTATCTCTATTTGGCAACCTCCTTAAAGCCTAATTCGAGCCCAAACCAAGCCCACGTCAACGCTGTCAACTTACAACCCGTATCGGCCCACCACCAAACCAAATCCGTATCGGCCGATACGCTCTTTATGGCAACGCCTTTCCCAGTCCGATACGACCTCCGGGTCCGATACGAAACCTGGTCTGTCTCCAACACAATCTTTCCTCTCTATTTCGGTTCCCCTTCCGCTTCCAAGTCGATTACCAAATTTCGCCGTTAACAGAGTGCCACTCCAGGGCCTTGTAGAATGTCTCCGTTATGATATATCAGTCAAAACGACATCCAGTATGATGGAAATGCATGACAACTTGGAATTTGAAGAGAGTTTCTTAGCCCGTCCAATGTCGTTCTTTCTCTGCCATGCTACCACAAATTACTTCCTAAACCTGATGTGCTCGGTGTAGAAGGGCCCTCAACGGACCAGATTAACATGTTGTAGGGTTATTTCCATCGAAAGTTTAAGGACATTGCCCTAAACGCATCGCTTATCCAAAGGTTGTGCCAAACAAGGAGAGGAATGTGTTTATTCACAAAGTTTCTAAACTTTCCACTGAGAACGTTGCTTGCTCCATGATGTAGCAGGCATGAGTGCCACTCGAGGGCCTTGTAGAATGTCTCCGTTGTGAGATATCAGTCAAAACGACATCCATTATGATGGAAATGCATGACAACATAAAATTTGAAGAGAGTTTTTTAGCCCGTCCAATGTCGTTCTTTCCCTGCCACGCTACAACAAATTAGTTCCTAAACCTGACGTGCTCGGTGTACAAGGGCTCTCAACGGACCAAATAAACTTGTTGTGGGGTTATTTCCATCGAAACTTTAAGGACATTGCGGTAAAGCGCATCGCTTATCCAAAGGTTGTGCCAAACAAGGTGAGGAATTTGTTTATTCGCCTAGTTTCTAAACTTTTCCCCTGAAAAGGTTGCATGCTCCATGACGTAGCACGCATGAGTGCCACTCCAGGGCCTTGTAGAATGTCTTCGTTGCGAGATATCGGTCAAAACGACATCCATTATGATGGAAATGCATGACAACATGGAATTTGAAGAGAGTTTTTTAGCCCGTCCAATGTCGTTCTTTCTCTGCCACGCCACCACAAATTTGTTCCTAAACCTGACGTGCTCGGTGTAGAAGGGCCCTCAACGGACCAGATTAACTTGTTGTGGGGTTATTTCCATCGAAACTTTAAGGACATTGCCCTAAACGCATCGCTTATCCAAAGGTTGTGCCAAACAAGGTGAGGAATGTGTTTATTCGCCTAGTTTCTAAACTTTTCCCCTGAAAAGGTTGCATGCTCCACGACGTAGCACACATAAGTGCCACTCTAGGGCTTTGTAGAATGTCTCCGTTGCGATATATCAGTCAAAACGACATCCATTGTGATGGAAATGCATGACAACTTGGAATTTGAAGAGTGTTTTTTAGCCCGTCCAATGTCGTTCTTTCTCTGCCATGCTACCACAAATTAGTTCCTAAACCTGACGTGCTCGGTGTAGAAGGGCCCTCAACGGACCAGATTAACTTGTTGTGGGGTTATTTCCATCGAAACTTTAAGGACATTGCCATAAACGCATCGCTGATCCAAAGGAGTTGCCAAACAAGGTGATAAAAGTGATTATTCACAAAGTTTCTAAACATTTCTCCTGAAAAGGTTGCTTGCTCCACGACGTAGCACGCATGAGTGCCACTCAAGGGCCTTGTAGAATATCTCCGTTGCGAGATATCAGTCAAAACGACATCCCTTATGATGGAAATGCATGACAACATGGTATTTGTAGAGAGTTTTTTAGCCCATCCATGGTCGTTCTTTCCTTGCCACGCTACCACAAATTAGGTCCTAAACCTGACGTTCTCGGTGTAGAAGGGCACTTAACGGACCAGATTAACTTGTTGTGGGGCTATTTCCATCGAAAGTTTAATGACATTGCCCTAAACGCATCGTTTATCTAAAGGTTGTGCCAAACAAGGTGAGGAATGTGTTTATTCAAAAAGTTCCTAAACTTTTCCCCTGAGAAGGTTGCTTGCTCCACGACGTAGCACGCATGAGTGCCACTCCAGGGCCTTGTAGAATGTCTTCGTTGCGAGATATCGGTCAAAACGACATCCATTATGATGGAAATGCATGACAACATGGAATTTGAAGAGAGTTTTTTAGCCCATCCAATGTCGTTCTTTCCCTGCCACGCTACCACAAATTAGTTCCTAAACCTGACGTGCTCAGTGTAGATGGGCCCTCAACGGACCAGATTAACTAGTTGTGGCTTTATTTCCATCGAAACATTAAGGACATTGCCCTAAACGCATCGCTTACCCAAAGGTTGTGCTAAACAAGGTGAGGAATGTGTTTATTCGCCTAGTTTCTAAACTTTTCCCTTGAAAAGGTTGCATGCTCCATGACATAGCACGCATGACTGTCACTCCAGGGCCTTGTAAAATATCTCCGTTGTGAGATATCAGTCAAAACGACATCACTTATGATGGAAATGCATGACAACATGGAATTTGAAGAGAGTTTTTTAGCCTGTCCATTGTCGTTATTTCCCTGCCAGGCTACCACAAATTAGTTCCTAAACCTTACGTGCTCGGTGTAGAAGGGCCCTCAATGGACCAGATTAACATGTTGTAGGGTTATTTCCATCGAAAGTTTAAGGACATTGCCCTAAACGCATCGCTTATCCAAAGGTTGTGCCAAACAAGGAGAGGAATGTGTTTATTCACAAAGTTTCTAAACTTTCCCCTGAGAACTTTGCTTGCTCCATGATGTAGCATGCATGAGTGCCACTCCAGGGCCTTGTAGAATGTCTCCGTTGCGAGATATCAGTCAAAACGACATCTATCATGATTGAAATGCATGACAACATGGAATTTGAAGAGAGTTTTTTAGCCAGTCCAATGTCGTTCTTTCCCTGCCACGCTACCACAAATTAGTTCCGAAACCTGACGTGCTCGGTGTAGAAGGGCCCTCAACGGACTAGATTAACATGTTGTAGGGTTATTTCCATCGAAAGTTTATGGACATTGCCCTAAACGCTTCGCTTATCCAAAGGTTGTGCCAAACAAGGAGAGGAATGTGTTTGTTCACAAAGTTTCTAAACTTTCCCCTGAGAACGTTGCTTGCTCCATGATGTAGCATGCATGAGTGCCACTCGAGGGCCTTGTAGAATGTCTCCGTTGTGAGATATCAGTCAAAACGACATCCATTATGATGGAAATGCATGACAACATAGAATTTGAAGAGAGTTTTTTAGCCCGTCCAATGTCGTTCTTTTCCTGCCACGCTACAACAAATTAGTTCCTAAACCTGACGTGCTCGGTGTACAACGGCTCTCAACGGACCAAATAAACTTGTTGTGTGGTTATTTCCATCGAAACATTAAGGACATTGCGGTAAAGCGCATCGCTTATCCACAGGTTGTGCCAAACAAGGTGAGGAATTTGTTTATTCGCCTAGTTTCTAAACTTTTCCCCTGAAAAGGTTGCATGCTCCATGACGTAGCACGCATGAGTGCCACTCCAGGGCCTTGTAGAATGTCTTCGTTGCGAGATATCGGTCAAAACGACATCCATTATGATGGAAATGCATGACAACATGGAATTTGAAGAGAGTTTTTTAGCCCGTCCAATGTCGTTCTTTCTCTACCACGCCACCACAAATTAGTTCCTAAACCTGACGTGCTCGGTGTAGAAGGGCCCTCAACGGACCAGATTAACTTGTTGTGGGGTTATTTCCATCGAAACTTTAAGGACATTGCCCTAAACGCATCGCTTATCCAAAGGTTGTGCCAAACAAGGTGAGGAATGTGTTTATTCGCCTAGTTTCTAAACTTTTCCCCTGAAAAGGTTGCATGCTCCACGACGTAGCACGCATCAGTGCCACTCTAGGGCTTTGTAGAATGTCTCCGTTGCGATATATCAGTCAAAACGACATCCATTGTGATGGAAATGCATGAAAACTTGGAATTTGAAGAGTGTTTTTTAGCCCGTCCAATGTCGTTCTTTCTCTGCCATGCTACCACAAATTAGTTCCTAAACCTGACGTGCTCGGTGTAGAAGGGCCCTCAACGGACCAGATTAACTTGTTGTGGGGTTATTTCCATCGAAACTTTAAGGACATTGCCATAAACGCATCGCTGGTCCAAAGGAGTTGCCAAACAAGGTGATAAAAGTGATTATTCACAAAGTTTCTAAACATTTCCCCTGAAAAGGTTGCTTGCTCCATGACGTAGCACGCATGAGTGCCACTCCAGGGCCTTGTAGAATATCTCCGTTGTGATATATCAGTCAATACGACATCCATTATGATGGAAATGCATGACAACATGGTATTTGAAGAGAGTTTTTTAGCCCATCCATTGCCGTTCTTTCCTTGCCACGCTACCACAAATTAGTTCCTAAACCTGACGTTCTCGGTGTAGAAGGACACTCAACGGACCAGATTAACTTGTTGTGGGGCTATTTCCATCGAAAGTTTAATGACATTGCCCTAAACGCATCGTTTATCTAAAGGTTGTGCCAAACAAGGTGAGGAATGTGTTTATTCAAAAAGTTCCTAAACTTTTCCCCTGAGAAGGTTGCTTGCTCCACGACGTAGCATGCATGAGTGCCACTCCAGGGCCTTGTAGAATATCTCCGTTGCGAGATATCAGTCAAAACGACATCTATTATGATTAAAATGCATGAGAACATGGAATTTGAAGAGAGTTTTTTAGCCCATCCAATGTCGTTCTTTCCCTGCCACGCTACCACAAATTAGTTCCTAAACCTGACGTGCTCAGTGTAGATGGGCCCTCAACGGACCAGATTAACTAGTTGTGGCTTTATTTCCATCGAAACTTTAAGGACATTGCCCTAAACGCATCGCTTACCCAAAGGTTGTGCCAAACAAGGTGAGGAATGTGTTTATTCGCCTAGTTTCTAAACTTTTCCCCTGAAAAGGTTGCATGCTCCATGACATAGCACGCATGACTGCCACTCCAGGGCCTTGTAAAATATCTCCGTTGTGAGATATCAGTCAAAACGACATCACTTATGATGGAAATGCATGACAACATGGAATTTGAAGAGAGTTTTTTAGCCTGTCCATTGTCGTTATTTCCCTGCCAGGCTACCACAAATTAGTTCCTAAACCTTACGTGCTCGGTGTAGAAGGGCCCTCAACGGACCAGATTAACATGTTGTAGGGTTATTTCCATCGAAAGTTTAAGGACATTGCCCTAAACGCATCGCTTATCCAAAGGTTGTGCCAAACAAGGAGAGGAATGTGTTTATTCACAAAGTTTCTAAACTTTCCCCTGAGAACATTGCTTGCTCCATGATGTAGCATGCATGAGTGCCACTCCAGGGCCTTGTAGAATGTCTCCGTTGCGAGATATCAGTCAAAACGACATCTATTATGATTGAAATGCATGACAACATGGAATTTGAAGAGAGTTTTTTAGCCAGTCCAATGTCGTTCTTTCCCTGCCACGCTACCACAAATTAGTTCCTAAACCTGACGTGCTCGGTGTAGAAGGGCCCTCAACGGACCAGATTAACTTGTTGTGGGTTTATTTCCATCGAAACATTAAGGACATTGCCCTAAACGCATCGCTTAACCAAAGGTTGTGCCAAACAAGGTGAGGATTGTGTTTATTCGCGTAGTTTCTAAACTTTTCCCCTGAAAAGGTTGCATGCTCCATGACGTAGCACGCATGACTACGACTCCAGTGCCTTGTAGAATGTCTCCGTTGCGATATATCAGTCAAAACGACATCCATTATGATGGAAATGCATGACAACTTGGAATTTGAAGAGAGTTTTTTGGCCCGTCCAATGTCGTTCTTTCTCTGCCATGCTACCACAAATTAGTTCCTATACCTGACGTGCTCGGTGTAGAAGGGCCCTCAATCGACCAGATTAACTTGTTGTGGGGTTATTTCCATCGAAAGTTTGAGGACATTGCCCTAAACGCATCACTTATCCAAAGGTTGTGCCAAACAAGGTGAGGAATGTGTTTATTCACAAACTTTCTAAACTTTTCCACTGAGAAGGTTGCTTGCTCCATGACGTAGCACGCATGAGTGCCACTCCAGGGCCTTGTAGAATATCTCCGTTGTGATATATCAGTCAAAACGACATCCATTATGATGGAAATGCATGACAACATGGTATTTGAAGAGAGTTTTTTAGCCCATCCATTGCCGTTCTTTCCTTGCCACGCTACCACAAATTAGTTCCTAAACCTGACGTTCTCGGTGTAGAAGGGCCCTCAACAGACCAGATTAACTTGTTGTGGGGCTATTTCCATCGAAACTTTAAGGACATTGCCCTAAAGGCATCGCTTATCCAAAGGTTGTGCCAAACAAGGTGAAGAATGTGTTTATTCACAAAGTTTCTAAACTTTTCCCCTGAGAAGGTTGATTGCTCCACGACGTAGCATGCATGAGTGCCACTCCAGGGCCTTGTAGAATATCTCCGTTGCGAGATATCAGTCAAAACGGCATCTATTATGATTAAAATGCATGACAACATGGAATTTGAAGAGAGTTTTTTGGCCTGTCCAATGTCGTTCTTTCCCTGCCACGCTACCACAAATTAGTTCCTAAACCTGACATGCTCGGTGTGGAAGGGCCCTCAACGGACCAGATTAACTTGTTGTAGGTTTACTTCCATCGAAACTTTAAGGACATTGCCCTAAACGCATCGCTTATCCAAAGGTTGTGCCAAACAAGGTGAGGAATGTGATTATTCACCTAGTTTCAAAACTTATCCCCTGAAAAGGTTGCATGCTCCATGACATAGCACGCATGAGTGCCACTCCAGGGCCTTGTAAAATATCTCCGTTGCGATATATCAGTCTAAACGACATCCCCTATGATGGAAATGCAAGACAACATGGAATTTGAAGAGAGTTTTTTAGCCTGTCCATTGTCGTCATTTCCCTGCCACGCTACCACAAATTAGTTCCTAAACCTTACGTGCTCGGTATAGAAGGGCGCTCAACGGACCAGATTAACTTGTTGTAGGGTTATTTCCATCGAAACTTTAAGGACATTGCCTTAAACGCATCGCTTATCCAAAGGTTGTGCCAAACAAGGTGAGGAATGTGTTTATTCGCCTAGTTTCTAAACTTTTCCCCTGAAAAGGTCGCATGCTCCATGACATAGCACGCATGAGTGCCACTCCAGGGCCTTGTAAAATATCTCCGTTGTGAGATATCAGTCACAACGACATCACTTATGATGGAAATGCATGACAACAAGGAATTTGAAGAGAGTTTTTTAGGCTGTCCGTTGTCGTTATTTCCCTGCCAGGCTACCACAAATTAGTTCCTAAACCTTACGTGCTCGGTGTAGAAGGGCCCTCAACGGACCAGATTAACTTGTTGTAGGGTTATTTCCATCGAAAGTTTAAGGACATTGCCCTAAACGTATCGCTTATCCAAAGGTTGTGCCAAACAAGGAGAGGAATGTGTTTATTCACAAAGTTTCTAAACTTTTCCCTGAGATGGTTGCTTGCGCCACGACGTAGCATGCATGAGTGCCACTCCAGGGCCTTGTAGAATGTCTCCGTTGCGAGATATCAGTCAAAACGACATCTATTATGATTAAAATGCATGACAACTTGGAATTTGAAGAGAGTTTTTTAGCCCGTCCATTGTCGTTCTTTCCCTGCCACGCTACCTTAAATTAGTTCCTAAACCTGACGTGCTCAGTGTAGAAGGGCCCTCAACGGACCAGATTAACTTGTTGTGGGTTTACTTCCATCGAAACTTTAAGGACATTGCCCTAAACGCATCGCTTATCCAATGGTTGTGCCAAACAAGGTGAGGAATGTGTTTATTCGCCTAGTTTCTAAACTTTTCCCCTGAAACGGTTGCATGCTCCATGACATAGCACGCATGAGTGCCACTCTAGGGCCTTGTAAAATATCTACGTTGCGAGATATCAGTCAAAACGACATCCCTCATGATGGAAATGCATGACAACATGGAATTTGAAGAGAGGTTTTTAGCCTGTCCATTGTCGTTATTTCCCTGCCACGCTACCACAAATTAGTTCCTAAACCTTACGTGCTCGGTGTAGAAGGGCCCTCAACGGACCAGATTAACTTGTTGTAGGGTTATTTCCATCGAAACTTTAAGGACATTGCCCTAAACGCATCGCTTATCCAAAGGTTGTGCCAAACAAGGTGAGAAATGTGTTTATTCACAGAGTTTCTAAACATTTCCCCTGAAAAGGTTGCATGCTCCATGACGTAGCACGCATGAGTGCCACTCGAGGGCCTTGTAGAATGTCTCCGTTGCGAGATATCAGTCAAAACGACATCCACTGTGATGGAAATGCATGACAACATGGAATTTGAAGAGAGTTTTTTAGTCCGTCCAATGTCGTTCTTTCCCTGCCACGCTACCACAAATTAGTTTCTAAACCTGACGTGCTCGGTGTAGAAGGGCCCTCAACGGACCAAGTCAACTTGTTGTGGGGTTATTTCCATCGAAACTTTAAGGACATTGCGGTAAAGCGCATCGCTTATCCAAAGGGTGTGCCAAACCAGGTGAGGAATGTGTTTATTCGCCTAATTTCTAAACTTTTCCCCTAAAAAGGTTGCATGCTCCATGGCGTAGCACGCATGAGTGCCACTCCAGGGCCTTGTAGAATGTCTTCGTTGTGAGATATCGGTCAAAACGACATCTATTATGATGGAAATGCATGACAACATGGAATTTGTAGAGAGTTTTTTAGCCCGTCCAATGTCGTTCTTTCCCTGCCACGCTACCACAAATTAGTTCCTAAACTTGACATGCTCGGTGTACAAGGGCCCTCATGGGACCAGATTAACTTGTTGTGGGGTTATTTCCATCGAAACTTTAAGGACATTGCGGTAAAGCGCATCGCTTATCCAAAGGTTGTGCCAAACAAGGTGAGGAATGTGTTTATTCGCCTAATTTTTAAACTCTTCACCTGAAAAGGTTGCATGCTCCATGACGTAGCACGCATGAGTGCCACTCCAGGGCCTTGTAGAATGTCTTCGTTGTGAGATATCGGTCAAAACGACATCCATTATGATGGAAATGCATGACAACATGGAATTTGAAGAGAGTTTTTTAGCCCGTCCAATGTCGTTCTTTCCCTACCAAGCTACCACAAATTAGTTCCTAAACCTGACGTGCTCGGTGCGGAAGGGCTCTCAACGGACCCGATTAAATTGTTGGGGTGTTATTTCCATCGAAGCTTTAAGGACATTGACCAAAACGCATCGCTTATCCAAAGGTTGTGCCAAACAAGGTGAGAAATGTGTTTATGCACAAAGTTTCTAAACATTTCCCCTGAAAAGGTTGCTTGCTCCATGTCATAGCATGCATGAGTGCCACTCGAGGGCCTTGTAGAATGTCTCCGTTGCGAGATATCAGTCAAAACGGCATCCAGTATGATGGAAATGCATGACAACATGGAATTTGAAGAGAGTTTTTCAGCCCGTCCAATGTCGTTCTTTCCCTGCCATGCTACCACAAATTAGTTCCTAAACCTGACGTACTCGGTGTAGAAGGGCCCTCAACGGACCAGATTAACCTGTTGTGGGGTTATTTTCATCGAAACATTGAGGACATTGCGGTAAAGCGCATCGCTTATCCAAAGGTTGTGCCAAACCAGGTGAGGAATTTGTTTATTCGCCTAGTTTCTAAACATTTCGCCTGAAAAGGTTGCTTGCTCCATGACGTGGCACGCATGAGTGGCACTCGAAGGCCTTGTAGAATGTCTCCGTTGCGAGATATCTGTCAAAACGACATCCATTATGATGTAAATGCATAACAACATGGAATTTGAAGAGTGTTTTTTAGCCCGTCCAATGTCGTTCTTCCCCTGCCACGCTACCACAAATTAGTTCATAAACCTAACGTGGTCGGTGAAGAAGGGCCCTCAATGGACCAGATTAACTTGTTGTTGGGTTATTTCCATCGAAACTTTAAGGACATTGCCCTAAACGTATCGCTTATCCAAAGGTGTTGCCAAACAAGGTGATAAATGTGTTTATTCACAAAGTTTCTAAACATTTACCCTGAAAAGGTTGCTTGCTCCATGACGTAGCACGCATGAGTGCCACTCGAGGGCCTTGTAGAATGTCTCCGTTGCGAGATTTGAGTCAAAACGACATCCATTATGATGGAAATGGATGACAACATGGAATTTGAAGAGAGTTCTTTAGCCCGTCCAATGTCGTTCTTTCCCTGCCACGCTACGACAAATTAGTTCCTAAACCTGACGTGCTCAGTGTAGAAGGGCCCTCAACGGACCAGATTAACCTGTTGTGGGGTTATTTTCATCAAAACTTTAAGGACATTGCGGTAAAGCACATCGCTTATCCAAAGGTTGTGCCAAACAAGGTGAGGAATGTGTTTATTCGCCTAATTTCTAAACTTTTCCCCTGAAAAGGTTGCATGCTCCATGACGTAGCACGCATGAGTGCCTCTCCAGGGCCTTGTAGAATGTCTTCGTTGTGAGATATCGGTCAAAACGACATCCATTATGATGGAAATGCATAACAACATGGAATTTGAAGAGAGTTTTTTAGCCCGTCCAATGTTGTTCTTTCCCTACCAAGCTACCACAAATTAGTTCCTAAACCTGACGTGCTCGGTGCGGAAGGGCTCTCAACGGACCCGATTAAATTGTTGGGGCATTATTTCCATCGAAACATTAAGGACATTGACCAAAACGCATCGCTTATAAAAAGGTTGTGCCAAACAAGGTGAGGAATGTGTTTATTCGCCTAATTTTTAAACTCTTCCCCTGAAAAGGTTGCATGCTCCATGACGTAGCACGCATGAGTGCCACTCCAGGGCCTTGTAGAATGTCTTCGTTGTGAGATATCGGTCAAAACGACATCCATTATGATGGAAATGCATGAATACATGGAATTTGAAGAGAGTTTTTTAGCCCGTCCAATGTCGTTCTTTCCCTGCCACGCTACCACAAATTAGTTCCTAAACCTAACGTGTTCAGTGTACAAGGGCCCTCAAGGGACCAGATTAACTTGTTGTGGGGTTATTTCCATCGAAACTTTATGGACATTGCGGTAAAGCGCATCGCTTATCCAAAGGTTGTGCAAAACAAGGTGAGGAATGTGTTTATTCGCCTAGTTTCTAAAGTTTTCCCCTGAAAAGGTTGCATGCTCCATGACGTAGCATGCATGAGTGCCACTCCAGGGCCTTGTAGAATGTCTCCGTTGTGATATATCAGTCAAAACGACATCCATTATGATGGAAATGCATGACAACATGGAATTTGAAGAGAGTTTTTTAGCCCGTCCAATGTCGTTCTTTCCCTACCAAGCTACCACAAATTAGTTCCTAAACCTGACGTGCTCGGTGTAGAAGGGCGCTCAACGGACCAGATTAACTTGTTGTGGGTTTATTTCCATCGAAACTTTAAGGACATCGCCCTAAACGGATCGCTTATCCAAAGGTTGTGCCAGACAAGGCGAGGAATGTGTTTATTCACCTAGTTTCTAAACTTTTCCCCTGAAAAGGTTGCATGCTCCATGACGTAGCACGCATGAGTGCCACTCCAGGGCCTTGTAGAATGTCTCCGTTGCGAGATATCAGTCAAAACGGCATCCATTATGATGGAAATGCATGACAACATGGAATTTGAAGAGACATTTTTAGCCCGTCCAATGTCGTTCTTTCCCTGCCACGCTACCACAAATTCGTTCCTAAACCTGATGTGCTCAGTGTAGAAGGGCCCTCAACGGACCAGATTAACCTGTTGTGGGGTTATTTTCATCGAAACTTTAAGGACATTGCGGTAAAGCGCATCGCTTATCCAAACGTTGTGCCAAACAAGGTGAGGAATGTGTTTATTCGCCTAATTTCTAAACTTTTCCCGTGAAAAGGTTGCATGCTCCATGATGTAGCACGCATGAGTGCCACTCCAGGGCCTTGTAGAATGTCCTCGTTGTGAGATATCGGTTAAAACGACATCCATTATGATGGAAATGCATGACAACATGGAATTTGAAGAGAGTTTTTTAGCCCGTCCAATGTCGTTCTTTCCCTACCAAGCTACCACAAATTAGTTCCTAAACCTGACGTGCTCGGTGCGGAAGGGCTCTCAACGGACCCGATTAAATTGTTGGGGTGTTATTTCCATCGAAGCTTTAAGGACAGTGACCAAAACGCATCGCTTATCCAAAGGTTGTGCCAAACAAGGTGAGAAATGTGTTTATGCACAAAGTTTCTAAACATTTCCCCAGAAAAGATTGCTTGCTCCATGTCGTAGCATGCATGAGTGCCACTCGAGGGCCTTGTAGAATGTCTCCGTTGCGAGATATCAGTCAAAACGACATCCACTATGATGGAAATGCATGACAACATGGAATTTGAAGAGAGTTTTTTAGCCCGTTCAATGTCGTACTTTCCCTGCCACGCTACCACAAATTAGTTCCTAAACCTGACGTGCTCGGTGTACAAGGGCCCTCAAGGGACCAGATTAACTTGTTGTGGGGTTATTTCCTTCGAAACTTTAAGGACATTGCGGTAAAGCGCATCGCTTATCCAAAGGTTGTGCCAAACAAGGTGAGGAATGTGTTTATTCGCCTAGTTTCCAAACATTTCCCCTGAAAAGGTTGCATGCTCCATGACGTTGCACGCATTAGTGCCACTCCAGGGCCTTGTAGAATGTCTTCGTTGTGAGATATCGGTCAAAACGACATCCATTATGATGGAAATGCATGACAACATGGAATTTGAAGAGAGTTTTTTAGCCCGTCCAATGTCGTTCTTCCCCTACCACGCTACCACAAATTAGTTCCTAAATCTGACGTGGTCGGTGTAGAAGGGCCCTCAACGGACCAGATTAACTTGTTGTGGGGTTATTTCCATCGAAACTTTAAGGACATTGCCCTAAACGCATCGCTTATCCAAAGGTGTTGCCAAACAAGGTGAGAAATGTGTTTATTCACAAGGTTTCCAAACATTTACCCTGAAAAGGTTGGTTGCTCCATGACGTAGCACGCATGAGTGCCACTAGAGGGCCTTGTAGTTTAACCCTGAAAAGGTTGCTTGCTCCATGACGTAGCACGCATGAGTGCCACTAGAGGGCCTTGTAGAATGTCTCCGTTGCGAGATTTGAGTCAAAACGACATCCATTATGATGGAAAAGCATGACAACATGGAATTTGAAGAGAGTTCTTTAGCCCGTCCAATGTCGTTCTTTCCCTGCCACGCTACCACAAATTAGTTGCTAAACCTGACGTGCTCAGTGTAGAAGGGCCCTCAACGGACCAGATTAACCTGTTGTGGGGTTATTTTCATCGAAACTTTATGGACATTGCGGTAAAGCGCATCGCTTATCCAAAGGTTGTGCCAAACAAGGTGAGGAATGTGTTTATTTGCCTAATTTCTAAACTTTTCCCTTGAAAAGGTTGCATGCTCCATGACGTAGCACGCATGAGTGCCACTCCAGGGCCTTGTAGAATGTCTTCGTTGTGAGATATCGGTCAAAACGACATCCATTATGATGGAAATGCATGACAACATGGAATTTGAAGAGAGTTTTTTAGCCCGTCCAATGTTGTTCTTTCCCTACCAAGCTACCACAAATTAGTTCCTAAACCAGACGTGCTCGGTGCGGAAGGGCTCTCAACGGACCCGATTAAATTGTTGGGGCATTATTTCCATCGAAACTTTAAGGACATTGACCAAAACGCATCGCTTATCCAAAGGTTGTGCCAAACAAGGTGAGAAATGTGTTTATGCACAATGTTTCTAAACATTTCCCCAGAAAATGTTGCTTGCTCCATGTCGTAGCATGCGTGAGTGCCACTCAAGGGCCTTGTAGAATGTCTCCGTTGCGAGATATCAGTCAAAACGACATCCACTATGATGGAAATGCATGACAACATGGAATTTGAAGAGAGTTTTTTAGCCCGTTCAATGTCGTACTTTCCCTGCCACGCTACCACAAATTAGTTCCTAAACCTGACGTGCTCGGTGTACAAGGGCCCTCAAGGGACCAGATTAACTTGTTGTGGGGTTATTTCCATCGAAACTTTAAGGACATTGCGGTAAAGCGCATCGCTTATCCAAAGGTTGTGCCAAACAAGGTGAGGAATGTGTTTATTCGCCTAGTTTCTAAACTTTTCCCCTGAAAAGGTTGCATGCTCCATGACGTAGCACGCATTAGTGCCACTCCAGGGCCTTGTAGAATGTCTTCGTTGTGAGATATCGGTCCAAACGACATCCATTATGATGGAAATGCATGACAACATGGAATTTGAAGAGAGTTTTTTAGCCCGTCCAATGTCGTTCTTCCCCTGCCACGCTACCACAAATTAGTTCCTAAACCTGACGTGGTCGGTGTAGAAGGGCCCTCAACGGACCAGATTAACTTGTTGTGGGGTTATTTCCATCGAAACTTTAAGGACATTGCCCTAAACGCATCGCTTATCCAAAGGTGTTGCCAAACAAGGTGAGAAATGTGTTTATTCACAAAGTTTCTAAACATTTACCCTGAAAAGGTTGCTTGCTCCATGACGTAGCACGCATGAGTGCCACTAGAGGGCCTTGTAGTTTAACCCTGAAAAGGTTGCTTGCTCCAAGACGTAGCACGCATGAGTGCCACTAGAGGGCCTTGTAGAATGTCTCCGTTGCGAGATTTGAGTCAAAACGACATCCATTATGATGGAAAAGCATGACAACATGGAATTTGAAGAGAGTTCTTTAGCCCGTCCAATGTCGTTCTTTCCCTGCCACGCTACCACAAATTAGTTGCTAAACCTGACATGCTCAGTGTAGAAGGGCCCTCAACGGACCAGATTAACCTGTTGTGGGGTTATTTTCATCGAAACTTTATGGACATTGCGGTAAAGCGCATCGCTTATCCAAAGGTTGTGCCAAACAAGGTGAGGAATGTGTGTATTTGCCTAATTTCTAAACTTTTCCCCTGAAAAGGTTGCATGCTCCATGACGTAGCACGCATGAGTGCCACTCCAGGGCCTTGTAGAATGTCTTCGTTGTGAGATATCGGTCAAAACGACATCCATTATGATGGAAATGCATGACAACATGGAATTTGAAGAGAGTTTTTTAGCCCGTCCAATGTTGTTCTTTCCCTACCAAGCTACCACAAATTAGTTCCTAAACCTGACGTGCTCGGTGCGGAAGGGCTCTCAACAGACCCGATTAAATTGTTGGGGCATTATTTCCATCGAAACTTTAAGGACATTGACCAAAACGCATCGCTTATCCAAAGGTTGTGCCAAACAAGGTGAGAAATGTGTTTATGCACAATGTTTCTAAACATTTCCCCAGAAAAGGTTGCTTGCTCCATGTCGTAGCATGCGTGAGTGCCACTCAAGGGCCTTGTAGAATGTCCCCGTTGCGAGATATCAGCCAAAACGACATCCACTATGATGGAAATGCATGACAACATGGAATTTGAAGAGAGTTTTTTAGCCCGTTCAATGTCGTACTTTCCCTGCCACGCTACCACAAATTAGTTCCTAAACCTGACGTGCTCGGTGTACAAGGGCCCTCAAGGGACCAGATTAACTTGTTGTGGGGTTATTTCCATCGAAACTTTAAGGACATTGCGGTAAAGCGCATCGCTTATCCAAAGGTTGTGCCAAACAAGGTGAGGAATGTGTTTATTCGCTTAGTTTCTAAACTTTTCCCCTGAAAAGGTTGCATGCTCCATGACGTAGCACGCATTAGTGCCACTCCAGGGCCTTGTAGAATGTCTTCGTTGTGAGATATCGGTCAAAACGACATCCATTATGATGGAAATGCATGACAACATGGAATTTGAAGAGAGTTTTTTAGCCCGTCCAATGTTGTTCTTTCCCTACCAAGCTACCACAAATTAGTTCCTAAACCTGACGTGCTCGGTGCGGAAGGGCTCTCAACAGACCCGATTAAATTGTTGGGGCATTATTTCCATCGAAACTTTAAGGACATTGACCAAAACGCATCGCTTATCCAAAGGTTGTGCCAAACAAGGTGAGAAATGTGTTTATGCACAATGTTTCTAAACATTTCCCCAGAAAAGGTTGCTTGCTCCATGTCGTAGCATGCGTGAGTGCCACTCAAGGGCCTTGTAGAATGTCCCCGTTGCGAGATATCAGCCAAAACGACATCCACTATGATGGAAATGCATGACAACATGGAATTTGAAGAGAGTTTTTTAGCCCGTTCAATGTCGTACTTTCCCTGCCACGCTACCACAAATTAGTTCCTAAACCTGACGTGCTCGGTGTACAAGGGCCCTCAAGGGACCAGATTAACTTGTTGTGGGGTTATTTCCATCGAAACTTTAAGGACATTGCGGTAAAGCGCATCGCTTATCCAAAGGTTGTGCCAAACAAGGTGAGGAATGTGTTTATTCGCTTAGTTTCTAAACTTTTCCCCTGAAAAGGTTGCATGCTCCATGACGTAGCACGCATTAGTGCCACTCCAGGGCCTTGTAGAATGTCTTCGTTGTGAGATATCGGTCAAAACGACATCCATTATGATGGAAATGCATGACAACATGGAATTTGAAGAGAGTTTTTTAGCCCGTCCAATGTTGTTCTTTCCCTACCAAGCTACCACAAATTAGTTCCTAAACCTGACGTGCTCGGTGCGGAAGGGCTCTCAACAGACCCGATTAAATTGTTGGGGCATTATTTCCATCGAAACTTTAAGGACATTGACCAAAACGCATCGCTTATCCAAAGGTTGTGCCAAACAAGGTGAGAAATGTGTTTATGCACAATGTTTCTAAACATTTCCCCAGAAAAGGTTGCTTGCTCCATGTCGTAGCATGCGTGAGTGCCACTCAAGGGCCTTGTAGAATGTCCCCGTTGCGAGATATCAGCCAAAACGACATCCACTATGATGGAAATGCATGACAACATGGAATTTGAAGAGAGTTTTTTAGCCCGTTCAATGTCGTACTTTCCCTGCCACGCTACCACAAATTAGTTCCTAAACCTGACGTGCTCGGTGTACAAGGGCCCTCAAGGGACCAGATTAACTTGTTGTGGGGTTATTTCCATCGAAACTTTAAGGACATTGCGGTAAAGCGCATCGCTTATCCAAAGGTTGTGCCAAACAAGGTGAGGAATGTGTTTATTCGCTAGTTTCTAAACTTTTCCCCTGAAAAGGTTGCATGCTCCATGACGTAGCACGCATTAGTGCCACTCCAGGGCCTTGTAGAATGTCTTCGTTGTGAGATATCGGTCAAAACGACATCCATTATGATGGAAATGCATGACAACATGGAATTTGAAGAGAGTTTTTTAGCCCGTCCAATGTCGTTCTTCCCTGCCACGCTACCACAAATTAGTTCCTAAACCTGACGTGGTCGGTGTAGAAGGGCCCTCAACGGACCAGATTAACTTGTTGTGGGGTTATTTCCATCGAAACTTTAAGGACATTGCCCTAAACGCATCGCTTATCCAAAGGTTGTGCCAAACAAGGTGAGAAATGTGTTTATTCACAAAGTTTCTAAACATTTCTCGAGGGCCTTGTAGAATGTCTCCGTTGCGAGATATCAGTCAAAACGACATCCATTATGATGGAAATGCATGACAACATGGAATTTGAAGAGAGTTTTTTAGCCCGTCCAATGTCGTTATTTCCCTGTCACGCTACCACAAATTAGTTCCTAAGCCTGACGTACTCGGTGTAGAAGGGCCCTCAACAGACCAGATTAACCTGTTGTGGGGTTATTTTCATTGAAACTTTAAGGACATTGCGGTAAACCGCATCGCTTATCCAAAGGTTGTGGCAAACAAGGTGACGAATGTGTTTATTCGCCTAATTTCTAAACTTTTCCCCTGAAAAGGTTGCATGCTCCTTGACGTAGCACGCATGAGTGCCACTCCAGGGCCTTGTAGAATGTCTTCGCTGTGAGATATCGGTCAAAACGACATCCATTATGATGGAAATGCATGCCAACATGGAATTTGAAGAGAGTTTTTTAGCCCGTCCAATTTCGTTCTTGCCCTGCCAAGCTACCACAAATTAGTTCCTAAACCTGACGTGCTCGGTGCAGATGGGCTCTCAACGGACTAGATTAAATTGTTGGGGCGTTATTTCCATCGAAACTTTAAGGACATTGCCAAAACGCATCGCTTATCCAAAGGTTGTGCCAAACAAGGTGAGAAATGTGTTTATTCAAAAAGTTTCTGAACTTTTCCACTAAAAAGGTTGCATGCTCCATGATGTAGCACGCATGAGTGGCACTCCAGGGCCTTGTTGAATGTCTCCGTTGCGATATATCGGTCAAAATGACATCCATTATGATGGAAATGCATGACAACTTGGAGTTTGAAGAGTGTTTTTTAGCCCGTCCAATGTCATTCTTTCTCTGCCATGCTACCACAAATTAGTTCCTAAACCTAACGTGCTCGGTGTATAAGGGCCCCCAACGGACCAGATTAACCTGCGGTGGGGTTATTTCCAACGAAAGTTCAAGGACATTGCCCTAAACGCATCGCTTATCCAAAGGATGTGCCAAACAAGGTGAGGATTGTGTTTATTCACAAAGTTTCTAAACTTTTCCCCAGAGAAGGTTGCTTGCCCCGCGACGTAGCATCCATGAGTGCCACTCCGGGGCCTTGTAGAATGTCTCCGTTGCGAGATATCAGTCAAAACGACATCCATTATGATTAAAATGCATGACAACATGGAATTTGAAGAGAGTTTTTTAGCCCGTCCAATGTCGTTCTTTCCTTGCCACACTACCACAAATTAGTTCCTAAACCTGACGTGCTCGGTGTACAAGGGCCTTAAACGGACCAGATTAACTTGTTGTGGTGTTATTTCCATCAAAACATTATGGACATTGCGGTAAAGCGGATAACTTATCCAAAGGTTGTGCCAAACAAGGTGGGGAATTTGTTTATTCGCCTAGTTTCTAAACTTTTCCCCTGAAAAGGTTGCATGCTCCATGACATAGCACGCATGAGTGCCACTCCAGGGCCTTGTAGAATATCTCTGTTACAAGATATCAGTCAAAACGACATCCATTATGATGGAAATGCATGACAACATGGAATTTGAAGAGAGTTTTTTAGCCTGTCCAATGTCGTTCTTTCCCTGCCACGCTACCACAAATTAGTTCCTAAACCTGATGTGCTCGGTGTAGAAGGGCCCTCAACAGACCAGATTAAATTGTTGTGGGTTTATTTCCATCGAAACTTTAAGGACATTGCCCTAAACGGATCGCTTATCCAAAGGTTGTGCCAAACAAGGTGAGGAATGTGTTTATTCGCCTAGTTTCTAAACTTTTCCCCTGAAAAGGTTGCACGCTCCATGATGTAGGACGCATGAGTGGCACTCCAGGGCCTTGTAGAATGTCTCCGTTGTGATATATCAGTCAAAACGACATCCACTATGATGGAAATGCATGACAACTTGGAATTTGAAGAGAGTTTTTTAGCCCGTCCAATGTCGTTATTTCCCTGTCACGCTACCACAAATTAGTTCCTAAACCTGACGTACTCGGTGTAGAAGGGCCCTCAGCGGACCAGATTAACCTGTTGTGGGGTTATTTTCATCGAAACTTTAAGGACATTGCGGTAAACCGCAACGCTTATCCAAAGGTTGTGGCAAACAAGGTGACGAATGTGTTTATTCGCCTAATTTCTAAACTTTTCCACTGAAAAGGTTGCATGCTCCATGACGTAGCACGCATGAGTGCCACTCCAGGGCCTTGTACAATGTCTTCATTGTGAGATATCGGTCAAAACGACATCCATTATGATGGAAATGCATGACAACATGGAATTTGAAGAGAGTTTTTTAGCCCGTCCAATGCCATTTTTTCCCTGCCACGCTACCACAAATTAGTTCCTAAACCTGACGTGCTTGGTGCAGAATTGCTCTCAACGGACCAGATTAAATTGTTGGGGCGTTATTTCCATCGAAACTTTAAGGCCATTGCCCACAACGCATCGCTTATCCAAAGGTTGTGCCAAACAAGGTGAGAAATGTGTTTATTCACAAAGTTTCTAAACTTTTCCACTAAAAAGGATGCATGCTTCATGATGTAGCACGCATGTGTGGCACTCCAGGGCCTTGTAGAATGTGTCCGTTGCGATATATCGGTCAAAACGACAACCATTATGATGGAAATGCATGGCAACTTGGAATTTGAAGAGAGTTTTTTAGCCCGTCCAATGTCGTTCCTTCTCTGCCATGCTACCACAAATTAGTTCCTAAACCTGACGTGCTCGGTGTAGAAGGGCCCTCAACGGACCAGATTAACTTGTTGTGGGGTTATTACCATCGAAACTTTAAGGACATTGCCCTAAACGCATCGCTTATCCAAAGGTTGTGCCAAGCAAGGTGAGGAATGTGTTTATTCGCCTAGTTTCTAAACTTTTCCACTGAAAAGGTTGCATGCTCCATGACGTAGCACGCATGAGTGCCACTCCAGGGCCATGTAGAATGTCTTCATTGTGAGATATCGGTCAAAACGACATCCATTATGATGGAAATGCATGACAACATGGAATTTGAAGAGAGTTTTTTAGCCCGTCCAATGTCGTTTTTTCCCTGCCACGCTACCACAAATTAGTTCCTAAACCTGACGTGCTCGGTGCAGAATTGCTCTCAACGGACCAGATTAAATTGTTGGGGCGTTATTTCCATCGAAACTTTAAGGACATTGCGCAAAACGCATCGCTTATCTAAAGGTTGTGCCAAACTAGGTGAGAAATGTGTTTATTCACAAAGTTTCTAAACTTTTCCACTGAAAAGGATGGATGCTCCATGATGTAGCACGTATGAGTGGCACTCCAGGGCCTTGTAGAATGTCGCCGTTGCGATATATCGGTCAAAACGACATCCATTATGATGGAAATGCATGACAACTTGGAATTTGAAGAGAGTTTTTTAGCCCGTCCAATGTCGTTTTTTCTCTGCCATGCTACCACAAATTAGTTCCTAAACCTGACGTGCTCGGTGCAGAATAGCTCTCAACGGACCAGATTAAATTGTTGGGGCGTTATTTCCATCGAAAGTTTAAGGACATTGCCCAAAACGCATCGCTTATCCAAAGGTTGTGCCAAACTAGGTGAGAAATGTGTTTATTCACAAAGTTTCTAAACTTTTCCACTGAAAAGGTTGGATGCTCCATGATGTAGCACGCATGAGTGCCACTCCAGGGACTTGTAGAATGTCTCCGTTGCGAGATATCAGTCGAAACGACGTCCATTATGATGGAAATGCATCACTACATGGAATTTGAAGTGAGTTTTTTAGCCAGTCCAATGTCGTTCTTTCCCTGCCACGCTACCACAAATTAGTTCCTTAACCTGACGTGCTCAGAGTAGAAGGGCCCTCACCGGACCAGATTAACTTGTTGTGGGGTTATTTCCATCGAAACTTTAAGGACATTGCCCTAAACACATCGCTTATCCAAAGGTTGTGCCAAACAAGGTGAGGAATGTGTTTATTCACAAAGTATCTAAACATTTCGCCTGAAAAGTTTGTTTGCTGCAGGACGTAGCACGCAAGAGTGCCACTCGAGGGCCTTGTAGAGTGTCTCCGTTGCGAGATATCAGTCAAAACGACATCCATTATGACGGAAATGCATGACAACATGAAATTTGAAGAGAGTTTTTTAGCCCGTCCAATGTCGTTCCTTCCCGGCCACGCTACCACAAATTAGTTTCTAAACCTGACGTGCTCGGTGCAGAAGGGCCCTCAACGGACCAGATTAACTTGTTGAGGTGTTATTTCTATCGAAACTTTAAGGACATTCCCTAAACGCATCGCTTATCCAAAGGTTGTGCCAAACAAGGTGAGGATTGTGTTTATTCAGAAAGTTTCTAAATATTTCCCCTGAAAAGGATGATTGCTCCATGACGTAGCACGCATGAGTGCCACTCGAGGGCCTTGTAGAATGTCTCCGTTGCGAGATATCAGTCAAAACGACGTCCGTTATGATGGAAATGCGTGACAACATGGAATTTGAAGAGAGTTTTTTAGCCAGTCCAATGTCGTTCTTTCCCTGCCACGCTACCACAAATTAGTTCCTAAACCTGACGTGCTCAGTGTAGAAGAGCCCTCAACGGACCAGATTAACTTGTTGTAGGGTTATTTCCATCGAAAGTTTAAGGACATTGCCCTAAACGCATCGCTTATCCAAAGGTTGTGCCAAACTAGGTGAGAAATGTGTTTATTCACAAAGTTTCTAAACTTTTCCACTGAAAAGGTTGGATGCTCCATGATGTAGCACGCATGAGTGCCACTCGAGGGCCTTGTAGAATGTCTCCGTTGCGAGATATCAGTCGAAACGATGTCCATTATGATGGAAATGCATCACTACATGGAATTTGAAGTGAGTTTTTTAGCCCGTCCAATGTCGTTCTTTCCCTGCCACGCTACCACAAATTAGTTCCTAAACCTGACGTGCTCGGTGCAGAAGGGCTCTCAAGGGACCAGATTAACTTGTTGTGGGGTTATTTCTATCGAAACTTTAAGGACATTGCCCTAGACGCATCGCTTATCCAAAGGTTGTGCCAAACAAGGTGAGAAATGTGTTTATTCACAAAGTTTCTAAACATTTCCCCTGAAAAGATTGCTTGCTCCATGACGTAGCACGCATGAGTGCCACTTGAGGGCCTTGTAGAATGTCTCCGTTGTGAGATATCAGTCAAAACGACGTCCATTATGATGGAAATGCCTGACAACATGGAATTTGATGAGAGTTTTTTAGCCAGTCCAATGTCGTTCTTTCCCTGTCACGCTACCACAAATTAGTTCCTTAACCTGACGTGCTCAGTGTAGAAGGGCCCTCACCGGACCAGATTAACTTGTTGTGGGGTTATTTCCATCGAAACTTTAAGGACATTGCCCTAAACACATCGCTTATCCAAAGGTTGTGCCAAACAAGGTGAGGAATGTGTTTATTCACAAAGTTTCTAAACATTTCCCCTGAAAAGGTTGCTTGCTCCATGACGTAGCACACATCAGTGCCACTCGAGGGCCTTGTAGAATGTCACCGTTGCGAGATATCACTCAAAACGACATCCATTACGACGGAAATGCATGACAACATGGAATTTGAAGAGAGTTTTTTAGCCCGTCCAATGTCGTTCTTTCCCTGCCACGCTACCACAAATTAGTTCCTAAACCTGACGTGTTCGGTGTAGAAGGGCCCTCAATGGATCTGATTAACATGTTGTGGGGTTGTTTCCATCGAAAGTTTAAGGACATTGCCCTAAATGCATCGCTCAAACAAGGTGAGGAATGTGTTTATTCACAAAGTTTCTAAACATTTCGCCTGAAAAGTTTGTTTGCTGCAGGACGTAGCACGCAAGAGTGCCACTCGAGGGCCTGGCAGAGTGTCTCCGTTGCGAGATATCAGTCAAAACGACATCCATTATGATAGAAATGCATGACAACATGAAATTTGAAGAGAGTTTTTTAGCCCGTCCAATGTCGTTCTTTCCCTGCCACGCTACCACAAATTAGTTCCTAAACCTGACGTGCTCGGTGCAGAAGGGCCCTCAACGGACCAGATTAACTTGTTGTGGGGTTATTTCTATCGAAACTTTAAGGACATTCCCTAAACGCATCGCTTATCCAAAGGTTGTGCCAAACAAGGTGAGGAATGTGTTTATTCACAAAGTTTCTAAACATTTCCCCTGAAAAGGTTGCTTGCTCCATAAGGTAGAATGCATGAGTGCCACTCGAGGGCCTTGTAGAATGTCTCCGTTGCGAGATATCTGTCAAAACGACATCCATTATGATGGAAATGCATGACAACATGGAATTTGAAGAGAGTGTTTTAGCTCGTCCAATGTCATTCTTTCCCTACCACGATACCACAAATTAGTTCCTAAACCTGACGTGCTCAGTGTAGAAGGCGTCTCAACGAACCAGATTAACTTGTTGTGGGGTTATTTCCATCGAAATTTTAAGGACATTGCCCTAAACGCATCGCTTATCCAAAGGTTGTGCCAAACAAGGTGAGGAATGTGTTTATTCACAAAGTTTCTAAACATTTCGCCTGAAAAGTTTGTTTGCTGCAGGACGTAGCACGCAAGACTGCCACTCGAGGGCCTTGTAGAGTGTCTCCGTTGCGAGATATCAGTCAAAACGACATCCATTATGATGGAAATGCATGACAACATGAAATTTGAAGAGAGTTTTTTAGCCCGTCCAATGTCGTTCTTTCCCGGCCACGCTACCACAAATTAGTTCCTAAACCTGACGTGCTCCATGCAGAAGGGCCCTCAACGGACCAGATTAACTTGTTTTGGGGTTATTTCTATCGAAACTTTAAGGACATTCCCTAAACGCATCGCTTATCCAAAGGTTGTGCCAAACAAGGTGAGGATTGTGTTTATTCACAAAGTTTCTAAACATTTCCCCAGAAAAGGTTGCTTGCTCCATGACGTAGCACGCATGAGTGCCACTCGAGGGCCTTGTAGAATGTCACCGTTGCGAGATATCAGTCAAAACGACATCCATTACGATGGAAATGCACGACAACATGGAATTTGAAGAGAGTTTTTTAGCCAGTCCAATGTCGTTCTTTCCCTGCCACGCTACCACAAATTAGTTCCTAAACCTGACGTGTTCGGTGTAGAAGGGCCCTCAACGGATCTGATTAACATGTTGTGGGGTTGTTTCCATCGAAAGTTTAAGGACATTGCCCTAAATGCATCGCTCAAACAAGGTGAGGAATGTGTTTATTCACAAAGTTTCTAAACATTTCCCCTGAAAAGGTTGCTTGCTCCATGACGTAGCACGCAGGAGTGCCACTCGAGGGCCTTGTAGAATGTCTCCGTTGCGAGATATCAGTCAAAACGACGTCCATTATGATGGAAATGCCTGACAACATGAAATTTGATGAGAGTTTTTTAGCCAGTCCAATGTCGTTCTTTCCCTGCCACGCTACCACAAATTAGTTCCTAAACCTGACGTGCTCAGTGTAGAAGGGCCCTCATTGGACCAGATTAACTTGTTGTAGGGTTATTTCCATCGAAAGTTTAAGGACATTGCCCTAAACGCATCGTTTATCCATAGGTTGTGCCAAACAAGGTGAGGAATGTGTTTATTCACAAAGTTTCTAAACTTTTCCCCTGAAAAGGTTGCTTGCTCCAAGACGTAGCACGCATGAGTGCCACTCGAGGGCCTTGTAGAATGTCACCGTTGCGAGATATCAGTCAAAACGACATCCATTACGATGGAAATGCATGACAACATGGAATTTGAAGAGAGTTTTTTAGCCAGTCCAATGTCGTTCTTTCCCTGCCACGCTACCACAAATTAGTTCCTAAACCTGACGTGTTCGGTGTAGAAGGGCCCTCTACGGATCTGATTAACATGTTGTGGGGTTGTTTCCATCAAAAGTTTAAGGACATTGCCCTAAATGCATCGCTCAAACAAGGTGAGGAATGTGTTTATTCACAAAGTTTCTAAACAATTCCCCTGAAAAGGTTGCTTGCTCCATGAGGTAGCATGCATGAGTGCCACTCGAGGGCCTTGTAGAATGTCTCCGTTGCGAGATATCAGTCAAAACGACATCCATTCTGATGGAAATGCATGACAACATGGAATTTGAAGAGAGTTTTTTAGCTCGTCCAATGTCATTCTTTCCCTACCACGCTACCACAAATTAGTTTCTAAACCTGACGTGCTCAGTGTAGAAGGCGTCTCAACGGACCAGATTAACTTGTTGTGGGGTTATTTCCATCGAAATTTTAAGGACATTGCCCTAAACGCATCGCTTATCCAAAGGTTGTGCCAAACAAGGTGACGAATGTGTTTATTCACAAAGTTTCTAAACATTTCGCCTGAAAAGTTTGTTTGCTGCAGGACGTAGCGCGCAAGAGTGCCACTCGAGGGCCTTGTAGAGTGTCTCCGTTGCGAGATATCAGTCAAAACGACATCCATTATGATGGAAATGCATGACAACATGAAATTTGAAGAGAGTTTTTTAGCCCGTCCAATGTCGTTCTTTCCCGGCCACGCTACCACAAATTAGTTCCTAAACCTGACGTGCTCGATGCAGAAGGGCCCTCAACGGACCAGATTAACTTGTTTTGGGGTTATTTCTATCGATACTTTAAGGACATTCCCTAAACGCATCGCTTATCCACAGGTTGTGCCAAACAAGGTGAGGAATGTGTTTATTCACAAAGTTTCTAAACATTTCCCCTGAAATGGTTGCTTGCTCCATGACGTAGCACGCATGAGTGCCACTCGAGGGCCTTGTAGAATGTCTCCGTTGCGATATATCAGTCAAAACGACATCCATTATGATGGAAATGCATGACAATATGGAATTTGAAGAGAGTTTTTTAGGCCGTTCAATGTCGTTCTTTCCCTGCCGCGCTACCACAAATTAGTTCGTAAACCTGATGTGCTCAGTGTAGAAGGGCCCTCAACAGACCAGATTAACTTGTTGTGGGGTTATTTCCATCGAAAGTTTAAGGACATTGCCCTAAACGCATCGCTTATCCAAAGGTTGTGCCAAACAAGTTGAGAAATGTGTTTATTCACAAAGTTTCTAAACATTTCCCCTGAAAAGGTTGCTTGCTCCGTCACGTAGCACGCATAAGTGCTACTCGAGGGCCTTGTAGAATGTCTCCGTTGAGAGATATCAGTCAAAACAACATCCATTATGATGGAAATGCATGACAACATGGAATTTGAAGAGAGTTTTTTAGCCAATTCAATGTCGTTCTTTCCCTGCCACGCTACCACAAATTAGTTCCTAAACCTGACGTACTCGGTGTAGAAGGGCCCTCAACGGACCAGATTAACCTGTTGTGGGGTTATTTTCATCGAAACTTTAAGGACATTGCCCTAAACGCATCGCTTATCCAAAGGTTGTGCCAAACAAGTTGAGAAATGTGTTTATTCATAAAGTTTCTAAACATTTCCCCTGAAAAGGTTGCTTGCTCCGTCACGTAGCACGCATAAGTGCTACTCGAGGGCCTTGTAGAATGTCTCCGTTGAGAGATATCAGTCAAAACAACATCCATTATGATGGAAATGCATGACAACATGGAATTTGAAGAGAGTTTTTTAGCCAATTCAATGTCGTTCTTTCCCTGCCACGCTACCACAAATTAGTTCCTAAACCTGACGTACTCGGTGTAGAAGGGCCCTCAACGGACCAGATTAACCTGTTGTGGGGTTATTTTCATCGAAACTTTAAGGACATTGCCCTAAACGCATCGCTTATCCAAAGGTTGTGCCAAACAAGTTGAGAAATGTGTTTATTCATAAAGTTTCTAAACATTTCCCCTGAAAAGGTTGCTTGCTCCGTCACGTAGCACGCATAAGTGCTACTCGAGGGCCTTGTAGAATGTCTCCGTTGAGAGATATCAGTCAAAACAACATCCATTATGATGGAAATGCATGACAACATGGAATTTGAAGAGAGTTTTTTAGCCAATTCAATGTCGTTCTTTCCCTGCCACGCTACCACAAATTAGTTCCTAAACCTGACGTACTCGGTGTAGAAGGGCCCTCAACGGACCAGATTAACCTGTTGTGGGGTTATTTTCATCGAAACTTTAAGGACATTGCCCTAAACGCATCGCTTATCCAAAGGTTGTGCCAAACAAGTTGAGAAATGTGTTTATTCATAAAGTTTCTAAACATTTCCCCTGAAAAGGTTGCTTGCTCCGTCACGTAGCACGCATAAGTGCTACTCGAGGGCCTTGTAGAATGTCTCCGTTGAGAGATATCAGTCAAAACAACATCCATTATGATGGAAATGCATGACAACATGGAATTTGAAGAGAGTTTTTTAGCCAATTCAATGTCGTTCTTTCCCTGCCACGCTACCACAAATTAGTTCCTAAACCTGACGTACTCGGTGTAGAAGGGCCCTCAACGGACCAGATTAACCTGTTGTGGGGTTATTTTCATCGAAACTTTAAGGACATTGCCCTAAACGCATCGCTTATCCAAAGGTTGTGCCAAACAAGTTGAGAAATGTGTTTATTCATAAAGTTTCTAAACATTTCCCCTGAAAAGGTTGCTTGCTCCGTCACGTAGCACGCATAAGTGCTACTCGAGGGCCTTGTAGAATGTCTCCGTTGAGAGATATCAGTCAAAACAACATCCATTATGATGGAAATGCATGACAACATGGAATTTGAAGAGAGTTTTTTAGCCAATTCAATGTCGTTCTTTCCCTGCCACGCTACCACAAATTAGTTCCTAAACCTGACGTACTCGGTGTAGAAGGGCCCTCAACGGACCAGATTAACCTGTTGTGGGGTTATTTTCATCGAAACTTTAAGGACATTGCCCTAAACGCATCGCTTATCCAAAGGTTGTGCCAAACAAGTTGAGAAATGTGTTTATTCATAAAGTTTCTAAACATTTCCCCTGAAAAGGTTGCTTGCTCCGTCACGTAGCACGCATAAGTGCTACTCGAGGGCCTTGTAGAATGTCTCCGTTGAGAGATATCAGTCAAAACAACATCCATTATGATGGAAATGCATGACAACATGGAATTTGAAGAGAGTTTTTTAGCCAATTCAATGTCGTTCTTTCCCTGCCACGCTACCACAAATTAGTTCCTAAACCTGACGTACTCGGTGTAGAAGGGCCCTCAACGGACCAGATTAACCTGTTGTGGGGTTATTTTCATCGAAACTTTAAGGACATTGCCCTAAACGCATCGCTTATCCAAAGGTTGTGCCAAACAAGTTGAGAAATGTGTTTATTCATAAAGTTTCTAAACATTTCCCCTGAAAAGGTTGCTTGCTCCGTCACGTAGCACGCATAAGTGCTACTCGAGGGCCTTGTAGAATGTCTCCGTTGAGAGATATCAGTCAAAACAACATCCATTATGATGGAAATGCATGACAACATGGAATTTGAAGAGAGTTTTTTAGCCAATTCAATGTCGTTCTTTCCCTGCCACGCTACCACAAATTAGTTCCTAAACCTGACGTACTCGGTGTAGAAGGGCCCTCAACGGACCAGATTAACCTGTTGTGGGGTTATTTTCATCGAAACTTTAAGGACATTGCCCTAAACGCATCGCTTATCCAAAGGTTGTGCCAAACAAGTTGAGAAATGTGTTTATTCATAAAGTTTCTAAACATTTCCCCTGAAAAGGTTGCTTGCTCCGTCACGTAGCACGCATAAGTGCTACTCGAGGGCCTTGTAGAATGTCTCCGTTGAGAGATATCAGTCAAAACAACATCCATTATGATGGAAATGCATGACAACATGGAATTTGAAGAGAGTTTTTTAGCCAATTCAATGTCGTTCTTTCCCTGCCACGCTACCACAAATTAGTTCCTAAACCTGACGTACTCGGTGTAGAAGGGCCCTCAACGGACCAGATTAACCTGTTGTGGGGTTATTTTCATCGAAACTTTAAGGACATTGCCCTAAACGCATCGCTTATCCAAAGGTTGTGCCAAACAAGTTGAGAAATGTGTTTATTCATAAAGTTTCTAAACATTTCCCCTGAAAAGGTTGCTTGCTCCGTCACGTAGCACGCATAAGTGCTACTCGAGGGCCTTGTAGAATGTCTCCGTTGAGAGATATCAGTCAAAACAACATCCATTATGATGGAAATGCATGACAACATGGAATTTGAAGAGAGTTTTTTAGCCAATTCAATGTCGTTCTTTCCCTGCCACGCTACCACAAATTAGTTCCTAAACCTGACGTACTCGGTGTAGAAGGGCCCTCAACGGACCAGATTAACCTGTTGTGGGGTTATTTTCATCGAAACTTTAAGGACATTGCCCTAAACGCATCGCTTATCCAAAGGTTGTGCCAAACAAGTTGAGAAATGTGTTTATTCATAAAGTTTCTAAACATTTCCCCTGAAAAGGTTGCTTGCTCCGTCACGTAGCACGCATAAGTGCTACTCGAGGGCCTTGTAGAATGTCTCCGTTGAGAGATATCAGTCAAAACAACATCCATTATGATGGAAATGCATGACAACATGGAATTTGAAGAGAGTTTTTTAGCCAATTCAATGTCGTTCTTTCCCTGCCACGCTACCACAAATTAGTTCCTAAACCTGACGTACTCGGTGTAGAAGGGCCCTCAACGGACCAGATTAACCTGTTGTGGGGTTATTTTCATCGAAACTTTAAGGACATTGCCCTAAACGCATCGCTTATCCAAAGGTTGTGCCAAACAAGTTGAGAAATGTGTTTATTCATAAAGTTTCTAAACATTTCCCCTGAAAAGGTTGCTTGCTCCGTCACGTAGCACGCATAAGTGCTACTCGAGGGCCTTGTAGAATGTCTCCGTTGAGAGATATCAGTCAAAACAACATCCATTATGATGGAAATGCATGACAACATGGAATTTGAAGAGAGTTTTTTAGCCAATTCAATGTCGTTCTTTCCCTGCCACGCTACCACAAATTAGTTCCTAAACCTGACGTACTCGGTGTAGAAGGGCCCTCAACGGACCAGATTAACCTGTTGTGGGGTTATTTTCATCGAAACTTTAAGGACATTGCCCTAAACGCATCGCTTATCCAAAGGTTGTGCCAAACAAGTTGAGAAATGTGTTTATTCATAAAGTTTCTAAACATTTCCCCTGAAAAGGTTGCTTGCTCCGTCACGTAGCACGCATAAGTGCTACTCGAGGGCCTTGTAGAATGTCTCCGTTGAGAGATATCAGTCAAAACAACATCCATTATGATGGAAATGCATGACAACATGGAATTTGAAGAGAGTTTTTTAGCCAATTCAATGTCGTTCTTTCCCTGCCACGCTACCACAAATTAGTTCCTAAACCTGACGTACTCGGTGTAGAAGGGCCCTCAACGGACCAGATTAACCTGTTGTGGGGTTATTTTCATCGAAACTTTAAGGACATTGCCCTAAACGCATCGCTTATCCAAAGGTTGTGCCAAACAAGTTGAGAAATGTGTTTATTCATAAAGTTTCTAAACATTTCCCCTGAAAAGGTTGCTTGCTCCGTCACGTAGCACGCATAAGTGCTACTCGAGGGCCTTGTAGAATGTCTCCGTTGAGAGATATCAGTCAAAACAACATCCATTATGATGGAAATGCATGACAACATGGAATTTGAAGAGAGTTTTTTAGCCAATTCAATGTCGTTCTTTCCCTGCCACGCTACCACAAATTAGTTCCTAAACCTGACGTACTCGGTGTAGAAGGGCCCTCAACGGACCAGATTAACCTGTTGTGGGGTTATTTTCATCGAAACTTTAAGGACATTGCCCTAAACGCATCGCTTATCCAAAGGTTGTGCCAAACAAGTTGAGAAATGTGTTTATTCATAAAGTTTCTAAACATTTCCCCTGAAAAGGTTGCTTGCTCCGTCACGTAGCACGCATAAGTGCTACTCGAGGGCCTTGTAGAATGTCTCCGTTGAGAGATATCAGTCAAAACAACATCCATTATGATGGAAATGCATGACAACATGGAATTTGAAGAGAGTTTTTTAGCCAATTCAATGTCGTTCTTTCCCTGCCACGCTACCACAAATTAGTTCCTAAACCTGACGTACTCGGTGTAGAAGGGCCCTCAACGGACCAGATTAACCTGTTGTGGGGTTATTTTCATCGAAACTTTAAGGACATTGCCCTAAACGCATCGCTTATCCAAAGGTTGTGCCAAACAAGTTGAGAAATGTGTTTATTCATAAAGTTTCTAAACATTTCCCCTGAAAAGGTTGCTTGCTCCGTCACGTAGCACGCATAAGTGCTACTCGAGGGCCTTGTAGAATGTCTCCGTTGAGAGATATCAGTCAAAACAACATCCATTATGATGGAAATGCATGACAACATGGAATTTGAAGAGAGTTTTTTAGCCAATTCAATGTCGTTCTTTCCCTGCCACGCTACCACAAATTAGTTCCTAAACCTGACGTACTCGGTGTAGAAGGGCCCTCAACGGACCAGATTAACCTGTTGTGGGGTTATTTTCATCGAAACTTTAAGGACATTGCCCTAAACGCATCGCTTATCCAAAGGTTGTGCCAAACAAGTTGAGAAATGTGTTTATTCATAAAGTTTCTAAACATTTCCCCTGAAAAGGTTGCTTGCTCCGTCACGTAGCACGCATAAGTGCTACTCGAGGGCCTTGTAGAATGTCTCCGTTGAGAGATATCAGTCAAAACAACATCCATTATGATGGAAATGCATGACAACATGGAATTTGAAGAGAGTTTTTTAGCCAATTCAATGTCGTTCTTTCCCTGCCACGCTACCACAAATTAGTTCCTAAACCTGACGTACTCGGTGTAGAAGGGCCCTCAACGGACCAGATTAACCTGTTGTGGGGTTATTTTCATCGAAACTTTAAGGACATTGCCCTAAACGCATCGCTTATCCAAAGGTTGTGCCAAACAAGTTGAGAAATGTGTTTATTCATAAAGTTTCTAAACATTTCCCCTGAAAAGGTTGCTTGCTCCGTCACGTAGCACGCATAAGTGCTACTCGAGGGCCTTGTAGAATGTCTCCGTTGAGAGATATCAGTCAAAACAACATCCATTATGATGGAAATGCATGACAACATGGAATTTGAAGAGAGTTTTTTAGCCAATTCAATGTCGTTCTTTCCCTGCCACGCTACCACAAATTAGTTCCTAAACCTGACGTACTCGGTGTAGAAGGGCCCTCAACGGACCAGATTAACCTGTTGTGGGGTTATTTTCATCGAAACTTTAAGGACATTGCCCTAAACGCATCGCTTATCCAAAGGTTGTGCCAAACAAGTTGAGAAATGTGTTTATTCATAAAGTTTCTAAACATTTCCCCTGAAAAGGTTGCTTGCTCCGTCACGTAGCACGCATAAGTGCTACTCGAGGGCCTTGTAGAATGTCTCCGTTGAGAGATATCAGTCAAAACAACATCCATTATGATGGAAATGCATGACAACATGGAATTTGAAGAGAGTTTTTTAGCCAATTCAATGTCGTTCTTTCCCTGCCACGCTACCACAAATTAGTTCCTAAACCTGACGTACTCGGTGTAGAAGGGCCCTCAACGGACCAGATTAACCTGTTGTGGGGTTATTTTCATCGAAACTTTAAGGACATTGCCCTAAACGCATCGCTTATCCAAAGGTTGTGCCAAACAAGTTGAGAAATGTGTTTATTCATAAAGTTTCTAAACATTTCCCCTGAAAAGGTTGCTTGCTCCGTCACGTAGCACGCATAAGTGCTACTCGAGGGCCTTGTAGAATGTCTCCGTTGAGAGATATCAGTCAAAACAACATCCATTATGATGGAAATGCATGACAACATGGAATTTGAAGAGAGTTTTTTAGCCAATTCAATGTCGTTCTTTCCCTGCCACGCTACCACAAATTAGTTCCTAAACCTGACGTACTCGGTGTAGAAGGGCCCTCAACGGACCAGATTAACCTGTTGTGGGGTTATTTTCATCGAAACTTTAAGGACATTGCCCTAAACGCATCGCTTATCCAAAGGTTGTGCCAAACAAGTTGAGAAATGTGTTTATTCATAAAGTTTCTAAACATTTCCCCTGAAAAGGTTGCTTGCTCCGTCACGTAGCACGCATAAGTGCTACTCGAGGGCCTTGTAGAATGTCTCCGTTGAGAGATATCAGTCAAAACAACATCCATTATGATGGAAATGCATGACAACATGGAATTTGAAGAGAGTTTTTTAGCCAATTCAATGTCGTTCTTTCCCTGCCACGCTACCACAAATTAGTTCCTAAACCTGACGTACTCGGTGTAGAAGGGCCCTCAACGGACCAGATTAACCTGTTGTGGGGTTATTTTCATCGAAACTTTAAGGACATTGCCCTAAACGCATCGCTTATCCAAAGGTTGTGCCAAACAAGTTGAGAAATGTGTTTATTCATAAAGTTTCTAAACATTTCCCCTGAAAAGGTTGCTTGCTCCGTCACGTAGCACGCATAAGTGCTACTCGAGGGCCTTGTAGAATGTCTCCGTTGAGAGATATCAGTCAAAACAACATCCATTATGATGGAAATGCATGACAACATGGAATTTGAAGAGAGTTTTTTAGCCAATTCAATGTCGTTCTTTCCCTGCCACGCTACCACAAATTAGTTCCTAAACCTGACGTACTCGGTGTAGAAGGGCCCTCAACGGACCAGATTAACCTGTTGTGGGGTTATTTTCATCGAAACTTTAAGGACATTGCCCTAAACGCATCGCTTATCCAAAGGTTGTGCCAAACAAGTTGAGAAATGTGTTTATTCATAAAGTTTCTAAACATTTCCCCTGAAAAGGTTGCTTGCTCCGTCACGTAGCACGCATAAGTGCTACTCGAGGGCCTTGTAGAATGTCTCCGTTGAGAGATATCAGTCAAAACAACATCCATTATGATGGAAATGCATGACAACATGGAATTTGAAGAGAGTTTTTTAGCCAATTCAATGTCGTTCTTTCCCTGCCACGCTACCACAAATTAGTTCCTAAACCTGACGTACTCGGTGTAGAAGGGCCCTCAACGGACCAGATTAACCTGTTGTGGGGTTATTTTCATCGAAACTTTAAGGACATTGCCCTAAACGCATCGCTTATCCAAAGGTTGTGCCAAACAAGTTGAGAAATGTGTTTATTCATAAAGTTTCTAAACATTTCCCCTGAAAAGGTTGCTTGCTCCGTCACGTAGCACGCATAAGTGCTACTCGAGGGCCTTGTAGAATGTCTCCGTTGAGAGATATCAGTCAAAACAACATCCATTATGATGGAAATGCATGACAACATGGAATTTGAAGAGAGTTTTTTAGCCAATTCAATGTCGTTCTTTCCCTGCCACGCTACCACAAATTAGTTCCTAAACCTGACGTACTCGGTGTAGAAGGGCCCTCAACGGACCAGATTAACCTGTTGTGGGGTTATTTTCATCGAAACTTTAAGGACATTGCCCTAAACGCATCGCTTATCCAAAGGTTGTGCCAAACAAGTTGAGAAATGTGTTTATTCATAAAGTTTCTAAACATTTCCCCTGAAAAGGTTGCTTGCTCCGTCACGTAGCACGCATAAGTGCTACTCGAGGGCCTTGTAGAATGTCTCCGTTGAGAGATATCAGTCAAAACAACATCCATTATGATGGAAATGCATGACAACATGGAATTTGAAGAGAGTTTTTTAGCCAATTCAATGTCGTTCTTTCCCTGCCACGCTACCACAAATTAGTTCCTAAACCTGACGTACTCGGTGTAGAAGGGCCCTCAACGGACCAGATTAACCTGTTGTGGGGTTATTTTCATCGAAACTTTAAGGACATTGCCCTAAACGCATCGCTTATCCAAAGGTTGTGCCAAACAAGTTGAGAAATGTGTTTATTCATAAAGTTTCTAAACATTTCCCCTGAAAAGGTTGCTTGCTCCGTCACGTAGCACGCATAAGTGCTACTCGAGGGCCTTGTAGAATGTCTCCGTTGAGAGATATCAGTCAAAACAACATCCATTATGATGGAAATGCATGACAACATGGAATTTGAAGAGAGTTTTTTAGCCAATTCAATGTCGTTCTTTCCCTGCCACGCTACCACAAATTAGTTCCTAAACCTGACGTACTCGGTGTAGAAGGGCCCTCAACGGACCAGATTAACCTGTTGTGGGGTTATTTTCATCGAAACTTTAAGGACATTGCCCTAAACGCATCGCTTATCCAAAGGTTGTGCCAAACAAGTTGAGAAATGTGTTTATTCATAAAGTTTCTAAACATTTCCCCTGAAAAGGTTGCTTGCTCCGTCACGTAGCACGCATAAGTGCTACTCGAGGGCCTTGTAGAATGTCTCCGTTGAGAGATATCAGTCAAAACAACATCCATTATGATGGAAATGCATGACAACATGGAATTTGAAGAGAGTTTTTTAGCCAATTCAATGTCGTTCTTTCCCTGCCACGCTACCACAAATTAGTTCCTAAACCTGACGTACTCGGTGTAGAAGGGCCCTCAACGGACCAGATTAACCTGTTGTGGGGTTATTTTCATCGAAACTTTAAGGACATTGCCCTAAACGCATCGCTTATCCAAAGGTTGTGCCAAACAAGTTGAGAAATGTGTTTATTCATAAAGTTTCTAAACATTTCCCCTGAAAAGGTTGCTTGCTCCGTCACGTAGCACGCATAAGTGCTACTCGAGGGCCTTGTAGAATGTCTCCGTTGAGAGATATCAGTCAAAACAACATCCATTATGATGGAAATGCATGACAACATGGAATTTGAAGAGAGTTTTTTAGCCAATTCAATGTCGTTCTTTCCCTGCCACGCTACCACAAATTAGTTCCTAAACCTGACGTACTCGGTGTAGAAGGGCCCTCAACGGACCAGATTAACCTGTTGTGGGGTTATTTTCATCGAAACTTTAAGGACATTGCCCTAAACGCATCGCTTATCCAAAGGTTGTGCCAAACAAGTTGAGAAATGTGTTTATTCATAAAGTTTCTAAACATTTCCCCTGAAAAGGTTGCTTGCTCCGTCACGTAGCACGCATAAGTGCTACTCGAGGGCCTTGTAGAATGTCTCCGTTGAGAGATATCAGTCAAAACAACATCCATTATGATGGAAATGCATGACAACATGGAATTTGAAGAGAGTTTTTTAGCCAATTCAATGTCGTTCTTTCCCTGCCACGCTACCACAAATTAGTTCCTAAACCTGACGTACTCGGTGTAGAAGGGCCCTCAACGGACCAGATTAACCTGTTGTGGGGTTATTTTCATCGAAACTTTAAGGACATTGCCCTAAACGCATCGCTTATCCAAAGGTTGTGCCAAACAAGTTGAGAAATGTGTTTATTCATAAAGTTTCTAAACATTTCCCCTGAAAAGGTTGCTTGCTCCGTCACGTAGCACGCATAAGTGCTACTCGAGGGCCTTGTAGAATGTCTCCGTTGAGAGATATCAGTCAAAACAACATCCATTATGATGGAAATGCATGACAACATGGAATTTGAAGAGAGTTTTTTAGCCAATTCAATGTCGTTCTTTCCCTGCCACGCTACCACAAATTAGTTCCTAAACCTGACGTACTCGGTGTAGAAGGGCCCTCAACGGACCAGATTAACCTGTTGTGGGGTTATTTTCATCGAAACTTTAAGGACATTGCCCTAAACGCATCGCTTATCCAAAGGTTGTGCCAAACAAGTTGAGAAATGTGTTTATTCATAAAGTTTCTAAACATTTCCCCTGAAAAGGTTGCTTGCTCCGTCACGTAGCACGCATAAGTGCTACTCGAGGGCCTTGTAGAATGTCTCCGTTGAGAGATATCAGTCAAAACAACATCCATTATGATGGAAATGCATGACAACATGGAATTTGAAGAGAGTTTTTTAGCCAATTCAATGTCGTTCTTTCCCTGCCACGCTACCACAAATTAGTTCCTAAACCTGACGTACTCGGTGTAGAAGGGCCCTCAACGGACCAGATTAACCTGTTGTGGGGTTATTTTCATCGAAACTTTAAGGACATTGCCCTAAACGCATCGCTTATCCAAAGGTTGTGCCAAACAAGTTGAGAAATGTGTTTATTCATAAAGTTTCTAAACATTTCCCCTGAAAAGGTTGCTTGCTCCGTCACGTAGCACGCATAAGTGCTACTCGAGGGCCTTGTAGAATGTCTCCGTTGAGAGATATCAGTCAAAACAACATCCATTATGATGGAAATGCATGACAACATGGAATTTGAAGAGAGTTTTTTAGCCAATTCAATGTCGTTCTTTCCCTGCCACGCTACCACAAATTAGTTCCTAAACCTGACGTACTCGGTGTAGAAGGGCCCTCAACGGACCAGATTAACCTGTTGTGGGGTTATTTTCATCGAAACTTTAAGGACATTGCCCTAAACGCATCGCTTATCCAAAGGTTGTGCCAAACAAGTTGAGAAATGTGTTTATTCATAAAGTTTCTAAACATTTCCCCTGAAAAGGTTGCTTGCTCCGTCACGTAGCACGCATAAGTGCTACTCGAGGGCCTTGTAGAATGTCTCCGTTGAGAGATATCAGTCAAAACAACATCCATTATGATGGAAATGCATGACAACATGGAATTTGAAGAGAGTTTTTTAGCCAATTCAATGTCGTTCTTTCCCTGCCACGCTACCACAAATTAGTTCCTAAACCTGACGTACTCGGTGTAGAAGGGCCCTCAACGGACCAGATTAACCTGTTGTGGGGTTATTTTCATCGAAACTTTAAGGACATTGCCCTAAACGCATCGCTTATCCAAAGGTTGTGCCAAACAAGTTGAGAAATGTGTTTATTCATAAAGTTTCTAAACATTTCCCCTGAAAAGGTTGCTTGCTCCGTCACGTAGCACGCATAAGTGCTACTCGAGGGCCTTGTAGAATGTCTCCGTTGAGAGATATCAGTCAAAACAACATCCATTATGATGGAAATGCATGACAACATGGAATTTGAAGAGAGTTTTTTAGCCAATTCAATGTCGTTCTTTCCCTGCCACGCTACCACAAATTAGTTCCTAAACCTGACGTACTCGGTGTAGAAGGGCCCTCAACGGACCAGATTAACCTGTTGTGGGGTTATTTTCATCGAAACTTTAAGGACATTGCCCTAAACGCATCGCTTATCCAAAGGTTGTGCCAAACAAGTTGAGAAATGTGTTTATTCATAAAGTTTCTAAACATTTCCCCTGAAAAGGTTGCTTGCTCCGTCACGTAGCACGCATAAGTGCTACTCGAGGGCCTTGTAGAATGTCTCCGTTGAGAGATATCAGTCAAAACAACATCCATTATGATGGAAATGCATGACAACATGGAATTTGAAGAGAGTTTTTTAGCCAATTCAATGTCGTTCTTTCCCTGCCACGCTACCACAAATTAGTTCCTAAACCTGACGTACTCGGTGTAGAAGGGCCCTCAACGGACCAGATTAACCTGTTGTGGGGTTATTTTCATCGAAACTTTAAGGACATTGCCCTAAACGCATCGCTTATCCAAAGGTTGTGCCAAACAAGTTGAGAAATGTGTTTATTCATAAAGTTTCTAAACATTTCCCCTGAAAAGGTTGCTTGCTCCGTCACGTAGCACGCATAAGTGCTACTCGAGGGCCTTGTAGAATGTCTCCGTTGAGAGATATCAGTCAAAACAACATCCATTATGATGGAAATGCATGACAACATGGAATTTGAAGAGAGTTTTTTAGCCAATTCAATGTCGTTCTTTCCCTGCCACGCTACCACAAATTAGTTCCTAAACCTGACGTACTCGGTGTAGAAGGGCCCTCAACGGACCAGATTAACCTGTTGTGGGGTTATTTTCATCGAAACTTTAAGGACATTGCCCTAAACGCATCGCTTATCCAAAGGTTGTGCCAAACAAGTTGAGAAATGTGTTTATTCATAAAGTTTCTAAACATTTCCCCTGAAAAGGTTGCTTGCTCCGTCACGTAGCACGCATAAGTGCTACTCGAGGGCCTTGTAGAATGTCTCCGTTGAGAGATATCAGTCAAAACAACATCCATTATGATGGAAATGCATGACAACATGGAATTTGAAGAGAGTTTTTTAGCCAATTCAATGTCGTTCTTTCCCTGCCACGCTACCACAAATTAGTTCCTAAACCTGACGTACTCGGTGTAGAAGGGCCCTCAACGGACCAGATTAACCTGTTGTGGGGTTATTTTCATCGAAACTTTAAGGACATTGCCCTAAACGCATCGCTTATCCAAAGGTTGTGCCAAACAAGTTGAGAAATGTGTTTATTCATAAAGTTTCTAAACATTTCCCCTGAAAAGGTTGCTTGCTCCGTCACGTAGCACGCATAAGTGCTACTCGAGGGCCTTGTAGAATGTCTCCGTTGAGAGATATCAGTCAAAACAACATCCATTATGATGGAAATGCATGACAACATGGAATTTGAAGAGAGTTTTTTAGCCAATTCAATGTCGTTCTTTCCCTGCCACGCTACCACAAATTAGTTCCTAAACCTGACGTACTCGGTGTAGAAGGGCCCTCAACGGACCAGATTAACCTGTTGTGGGGTTATTTTCATCGAAACTTTAAGGACATTGCCCTAAACGCATCGCTTATCCAAAGGTTGTGCCAAACAAGTTGAGAAATGTGTTTATTCATAAAGTTTCTAAACATTTCCCCTGAAAAGGTTGCTTGCTCCGTCACGTAGCACGCATAAGTGCTACNACCTTTGTTACCCTTATCGGCCGATATTATTAGTTGAGATCTACATATCAATGAAGGCCGATAAGACTAGATTCATGTTTTACTTATTTTCTAAGTGAGCCGATATAGCTTTGCCCTATCGGCTGGGCTATGACAATGTGTCATCGGTCTATTGACCGATCGGCCGTTGTTCTCTGACTTGGTTTACTTGTTTCTTGTTGATTGCAGATCAAATCAACTGGCACGCTCTACTTACGACTAGGCAAGCCATTTGGACCTGCACTGGAGTTAAGCAGATCTCCCAGGCCGCCGTGGTAACGCGGAACCCGTTTGGTTGCTGGACGGGTCGAAATTCTGCGCCAACACGCTTTTGGCACGCCCAGTGGGACAACAAGAACACAAGCTTCTCACCAGCAACAAGAACACCTCGAGATGTCGAAGCAGGCCGAGATCGTCGAGGAGAACGTCATTCCCGTGACCGCCGACCAGCAACTACACCAGCTAGTACTCTAGTGCAAACTTATATGAGCCAATCGGCCAATATAAACATATCAACCATAAAGAAATCTTAAGATTACTTCACGATCGACATGCCTATACTTATCGATCCACACATATATGTGACAAACATATGCAAGAATGTCTCCGTTGCGAGATATCAGTCAAAACGACATCCGTTATGATGGAAATGCATGACAACATGGAATTTGAAGAGAGTTTTTTAGCCATCCAATGTCGTTCTTTCCCTGCCACGCTACCACAAATTAGTTCCTAAACCTGACGTGCTCGGTGTACAAGGGCCCTGTCACACCCTAAAAATCGTTAAATTATAAATTGTTGTGAAAACGAAATTTTTAGAAATTATTTAATAATTAAAGTAAGTGTTTGAATAAAATCTATGAAAAATTTGAACATTAAACCGAGCTAGATAAAAATTTCCTCGATAAATCGTTGGTGGATTTACTTTTTATTAAATTCTCCATAGTTAATTACACTCTCTGGATTTTTCTCGGATTTTTCGGAGCGCAAATACTAATTTTAGTATTACAAAGAACATTTCAATAAATATGTAAATAATAAATTAATCAATAAATGATAAGGTTAAAATTTTATTAAATACTTTGAGTGTCCGAGTATTTTCAAGATTTTTCTTGGAATTATTTGAGCATTGGAAGTATTTTTAATAATCAAAAGATCATTTCAGCAATTATTTAATTGGAAAAAGTAATTTAAGTCTCTTTTCTGTTTTGGGCCGAATCTGGAGAAGTCTAATTTTGCTCCCTCTCTTTCTCAGCTCGGACTGCCCCTCCCTTCCAAAGTCTGTCTTGTGTCCTTCCTTCAACCGGCCAAAAAAAAATAAAAAGGAAAAGTCTACTATATCTCCCTCTCGCTACAGTGCGTCTTCAACCTCCAGCCGGCCGAACAGAGCCTGACCCCGCGCCGTTTTCTACTCCAAATCCGGCCTCCCCTCTCGATCTTTTCCAAAATTAGTTGAGGGGATTTGTTTACCTTATCCTCCTCTAATTTATCCCCAAGAAATCCCCTTGAATTCCGTTGTATATCACGCGGATTCGACACGGTTTCGAGCTCCTATTTTGCCGGCCAACCCTACCTCTTCTCTTCCGCCGCCAAATCCCGCCGTCTTGGGCCCGGACTCGACCTCTTGCGCCTATAAATAGGATCCCCTCGGCCTCCTCTTCGTTTTCCACCCCCTTGCCCAACCTTGCCGCCACCCGAAACCCTCTCCCCGTGATCTCCCTCTCTCTCCACCTTCGGCCGCCGCTCCAGCCACCTTGCGCCGTCGCCCTGGTCGACGTCGCCTTGCGCCGTCGCCTCCATCGGCTTCGCAAGGATGAGGGCTAGCCCGGCCACCAGTTGCCTTGTGCCATATCCCTCCGGAAGTACCCGTCACCGTGAAGGCCGAGCTTGCCGCCGTGTTTTGATCTCCGGCAAAGCCCTGCTGCTCTTCCCGTCGTCCCTAAGCTTCGCCACCACCTCCATTGGATTCGCAGCTGCAAGGAGAAGCCCATCCACCATCTCTTCTTCGCCAAAGATCGCCGGAGCGCCGTCGCCACCATCGATCCGAACCTTGCCGTCTCCCGGAGCTCACCATCGGCATCTTCCTTCGCCATCCGTCGTCGCGTAAGTGTTGGTAAGGTTCGCCGTCTCATGCTCTTCCTTCCGGTGCCCTCCATTTCTGCTGTCGTGCCATCTTTGTCGTTGTCGCCATCGTCCCGAGCCACCGGTCGGCGATCTCGCGTGGCATGCCACGTCGTCTGCCTCGTTGGCTGTCACCTTGGCCCTTTTGCTTGCATGACAGTCACCTTTGAAACCTTAGATCGAGTTTAATCCTAGCCGTCCAAATTAACCCTCCGTTATCAATGACATATTGGTCCTTTTTGCTATATGTCATCCACCAAATTTGATCCAATCTTTTCTCTCAGTTATAAATTATTTGTAAATTGTTTAATTAATTTGGAATAACATTTCTTTAATAGGCTTTAATTGGATTAGATATTGTAAAAATCATAACTAATTCATATAAAGTTGGAATGAGGCCGTTCAAGTCTCATAATTCATCTAAAAGTATGATCTATATGTTTGTTTATTTTAATTGTACTGTTTATTTGGAGTTTCTTAGTATCTTTCCTCGTTTTGCGTGTTAGCTTGTCGTTCGTTCGTTTCGGAGGATCGTGAGTTCGTTGGAGAAGTTCCTAAAGACGAGTTGAAGACACTTGCTAGCAAGACAAGTCACACATTCCCCTTGAGCATGTTGTACCTATTTTACGAAATGTTTTCCGTTTGCAAATAAAGTACATGTTTTGCTAATTACATGGGAATAGGGTTTACCTATCCGTCTGCTTGAGCCATGTTTACTTGTTATACCGTCCTTTGTTAACTGTGGGTGATAATTTGATTAGCGTAAGTCACTTATGTTGACTTTACTAGAATTATATGTGCTTAGCCATGCTTAATTACCACTAGCTCATTTAATGGGATAATTACGCTGCTTACAATTAGCTTCTAACGAGCAGTTCGCTCGAGACACCGGACCATGTTTTGTTGGTCGTAATTATCCAACTAAAATATGACCTAATGGTGGGCTGTGGGTGCATGGTTTTGCTGGTCACACCCATGGCAATTAAGGACCGGTTCATGGGAAACCCTGGAAGAATAACAGTGCTTACCACAAGCAAGAATGGGCAACTGCTGGACTCGTAGTATAGTTTTTTCCTAGCCGATGTACCCAGGTGAGGGTGGGCATGATGGAGGTGGGTCGGCGGGGGTGTACCCGTTGATCGGCTGCCGGATTCACCTAGGCACGAGAGGGGGCTGCCTACCTTGGTGTAAAGGTGGGCGTGAAACCTACGGTGTGGTGCGCTTGGTTAGGAGGAGTTATGCGAAAGGTCTTGTCACGATTTCGCCCTTTGTAGTATCGTGGTGATACTTCGGGGCATGGTAACATGAGTGGAATCGTGTCTTGTGGGTACAGTTGCGCACCTCTGATTAGAGTAAAACTATTCGAATAGCCGTGCCCGCGGTTATGGGCGATCAACCAGATTCACCGTGATTAGTCCCATCTTTAATTAATTTGACTTAATGAACTGTGTAGTTCAGGTGGAATGGTTGGGCCTGTTCAACGTGGTTGTAGCGTTGTTCGGTGGAGAGTTAATATTGCCTTAATTAAACAACTATTTTACTGTTTTAAAGTATAAAGGTTTGCAACCGTTTTTCTGCAAAGAGCCACAAGCCTCCCTTTGTCTCCCCTATGCATGTTTGCATCTTTGGTGTGGCTTGCTGAGTACGGTGGTTGTACTCAATCTTGCTATTTTTCCCTCTTTTCAGAAGTTTAGTACCTCTGAGTTGAAGATGAAGTTAGAGGACCAAGGCTCAGACCTCAGTTGAGTTTGCCTGTGGAGTGGAGCTAAAGCCCCGCTAGGATCATCTCTTTCCGCTGCTGTTTTCTTTTTGGTGTGAGGACTAAGTGCCTCAGTTGTAAGTATTTATCGTTTTATTTACGTTTGGATCTGTTTATTGATTTGTCGTTTTGTGTACCCTGGTTGATGCCTGGATAGGGACTTAATACACAAAATGGTCTAGAAATTTGGGAAAATTTCCGGGCGTGACAGGCCCTCATGGACCAGATTAACTTGTTGTAGGGTTATTTCCATCGAAACTTTAAGGACATTGCGGTAAAGCGCACCGCTTATCCAAAGGTTGTGCCAAACAAGGTGAGGAATGTGTTTGTTCGCCTAGTTTCTAAACTTTTCCCCTGAAAAGGTTGGATGCATGGGTGCCACTCCAGGGCCTTGTAGAATGTCTTCGTTGTGAGATATCAATCAAAATGACATCCATTATGATGGAAATGCATGACAACATGGAATTTGAAGAGAGTTTTTTACCCCGTCCAATGTCGTTCTTTCCTTGCCACGCTACCACAAATTAGTTCCTAAACCTGACGTGCTCGGTGTAGAAGGGCCCTCAATGGACCAGAGTAACTTGTTGTGGGGTTATTTCCGTCGAAACTTTAAGGACATTGCCCTAAACGCATCGCTTATCCAAAGGTTGTGCCAAATTAGGTGAGGAATGTGTTTATTCGCAAAGTTTCTAAACTTTTCCCCTGAAAAGGTTGCTTCCTGCATGACGTAGCATGCATGAGTGCCACTCGAGGGCATTGTAGAATGTCTCCATTGCGAGATATCTGTCAAAACGACATACATTATGATGGAAATGCCTGACAACATGGAATTTGAAGAGAGTTTTTTAGCCAATCCCATGTTGTTCTTTCCCTGCCACGCTACCACAAATTAGTTCCTAAACCTGACGTGCTCGGTGTAGAAGGGCCCTCAACGGAACAGATTAACTTGTTGTGGGGTTATTTCCATCGAAACTTTAAGGACATTGCCCTACACGCATTGCTTATCCAAAGGTTGTGCCAAACAAGGTGAGGATTATGTGTATTCACCATGTTTCTAAACATTTCCCCTGAAAAGGTTGCTTGCTCCATGACGTAGCATGCATGAGTGCCACTCGAGGGCATTGTACAATGTCTCCGTTGCGAGATATCAGTCAAAACAACATCCATTATGATGGAAATGCATGACAACATTGAATTTGAAGAGATTTTTTTCGCCCGTCCAATGTCGTTCTTTCCCTGCCACGCTACCACAAATTAGTTCCTAAACCTGACGTGCTCGGTGTAGAAGGGCCCTCAACGGACCAGATTAACTTGTTGTGGGTTTATTTCCATCGAAACTTTAAGGACGTTGCCCTAAACGCATCGCTTATCCAAAGGTTGTGACAAACAAGGTGAGGATTGTGTGTATTCACAAAGTTTCTAAACATTTCCTCTGAAAAGGTTGCATGCTCCATGATGTAGCACGCATGAGTGCCACTCCAGGGTCTTGTAGAATGTCTTCGTTGCGAGATATCAGTCGAAACGATATCCATTATCATGGAAATGCATGACAACATGGAATTTGAAGAGAGTTTTTTAGCCCGTCCAATCTCGTTCCTTCCCTGCCACGCTACCACAAATTAGTTCCTAAACCTGACGTGCTCTGTGTAGAAGGGCCCTCAACGGACCAGATTAACTTGTTGTGGGGTTATTTCCGTCGAAACTTTAAGGACATTGCCCTAAACGCATCGCTTATCCAAAGGTTGTGCCAAACAAGGTGAGGAATGTGTTTATTCGCAATGTTTCTAAACATTTCCTCTGAAAAGGTTGCTTGCTCCATGACGTAGCACGCATGAGTGCCACTCGAGGGCATTGTAGAATGTCTCCGTTGCAAGATATCAGTCAAAACAACATCCATTATGATGGAAATGCATGACAACGTGGAATTTGAAGAGAGTTTTTTAGCCCGTCCAATGTCATTCTTTCCCTGCCACGCTACCACAAATTAGTTCCTAAACCTGACGTGCTCCATGTAGAAGGGCCCTCAACGGACCATATTAACTTATTGTGGGGTTATATCCATCGAAACTTTAAGGACATTGCCCAAAATGCATCGCTTATCCAAAGGTTGTGCCAAACAAGGTGAGGATTGTGTGTATTCACAAAGTTTCTAAACATTTCCTCTGAAAAGGTTGCTTGCTCCATGACGTAGCACGCATGAGTGCCACTCCTGGGTCTTGTAGAATGTCTTCGTTACGAGATATCAGTCGAAACGATATCCATTATGATGGAAATGCATAACATGGAATTTGAAGAGAGTTTTTTAGCCCGTCGAATGTCGTTCTTTCCCTGCCACGCTACCAAAAAATTAGTTCCTAAACCTGACGTGCTCGGTGTAGAAGGGCCATCAACGGACCAGATTAACTTGTTGTGGGGTTATTTCCCTCGAAATTTTAAGGACATTGCCCTAAACGCATCGCTTATCCAAAGGTTGTGCCAAACAAGGTGAGGATTGTGTTTATTCACAAAGTTTCTAAACTTTTCCCCTGAAAAGGTTGCTTGCTCCATGACGTAGCACACATCAGTGTCACTCGAGGGCCTTGTAGAATGTCTCCGTTGCGAGATATCAGTCAAAACGACATCCATTATGACGGAAATGCATGACAACATGGAATTTGAAGAGAGTTTTTTAGCCCGTCCAATGTCGTTCATTCCCTGACTTGCTACCACGAATTAGTTCCTAAACCTGACGTGCTCGAAGGACCCTCGACGGACCAGATTAACTTGTTTTGGGGTTATTTCCCTCGAAACTTCAAGGACATTGCCCTAAACGCATCGCTTATGCAAAGGTTGTGCCAAACAAGGTGAGGATTGTGTTTATTCACAAAGTTTCTCAACTTTTCCCCTGAAAAGGTTGCTTGCTCCATGACGTAGCACACATCAGTGTCACTCGAGGGCCTTGTAGAATGTCCCCGTTGCGAGATATCAGTCAAAACGACATCCATTATGACGGAAATGCATGACAACATGGAATTTGAAGAGAGTTTTTTAGCCCGTTCAATGTCGTTCTTTCTCTGCCACGCTACCACAAATTAGTTCCTAAACCTGACGTGCTCCATGTAGAAGGGCCCTCAACGGACCATGTTAACTTATTGTGGGGTTATATCCATCGAAACTTTAAGGACATTGCCCTAAATGCATCGCTTATCCAAAGGTTGTGCCAAACAAGGTGAGGATTGTGTGTATTCACAAAGTTTCTAAACAGTTCCTCTGAAAAGGCTGCTTGCTCCATGGCGTAGCATGCATGAGTGCCACTCCTGGGTCTTGTAGAATGTCTTCGTTACGAGATATCAGTCGAAACGATATCCATTATGATGGAAATGCATAACATGGAATTTGAAGAGACCTTTTTAGCCCGTCGAATGTCGTTCGTTCCCTTCCACGCTACCAAAAAATTAGTTCCTAAACCTGACGTGCTCGGTGTAGAAGGGCCCTCAACGGACCAGATTAACTTGTTGTGGGGTTATTTCCGTCGAAAATTTAAGGACATTGCCCTAAACGCATCGCTTATCCAAAGGTTGTGCCAAACAAGGTGAGGAATGTGTTTATTCGCAAAGTTTCTAAACTTTCCCCTGAAAAGCTTGCTTGCTCCATGATGTAGCATGCATGAGTGCCACTCGAGGGCATTGTAGAATGTCTCCGTTGCGAGATATCAGTCAAAACAACATCCATTATGATGGAAATGCATGACAACATGGAATTTGAAGAGAGTTTTTTAGCCCGTCCAATGTCGTTCTTTCCCTGCCACGCTACCACAAATTAGTTCCTAAACCTGACGTGCTCAGTGTAGAAGGGCCCTCAACGGACCAGATTAACTTGTTGTGGGGTTATATCCATCGAAACTTTAAGGACATTGCCCTAAACGCATCGCTTATCCAAAGGTTGTGCCAACCAAGGTGAGGATTGTGTTTATTTACAAAGTTTCTAAACTTTTACCCTGAAAAGGTTGCTTGCTCCATGACGTAGCACACATCAGTGTCACTCGAGGGCCTTGTAGAATGTCTCCGTTGCGAGGTATCAGTCAAAACGACATCCATTATGACGGAAATGCATGACAACATGGAATTTGAAGAGAGCTTTTTAGCCCGTCCAATGTCGTTCTTTCCCTGCCACGTTACCACAAATTAGTTCCTAAACCTGACGTGCTCGGTGTAGAAGGGCCCTCAACGGACCAGATTAACTTGTTGTGGGTTTATTTCCATTGAAACTTTAAGGACGTTGCCCTAAACGCATCGCTTATCCAAAGGTTGTGCCAAACAAGGTGAGGAATGTGTTTATTCACAAAGTTTCTAAACTTTTGCCCTGAAAAGGTTGCTTGCTCCATGACGTAGAACGCATGAGTGCCACTCCAGGGTCTTGTAGAATGTCCTCGTTGCGAGATATCAGTCGAAACGACATCCATTATGTTGGAAATGCATGACAACATGGAATTTGAAGAGTGTTTTTTAGCCTGTCCAATGTCGTTCTTTCCCTGCCACGCTACCACAAATTAGTTCCTAAACCTGACGTGCTCGGTGTAGAACGGCCCTCAACGGACCAGATTATCTTGTTGTGGGGTTATATCCATCGAAACTTTAAGGGCATTGCCCTAAACGCATCGCTTATCCAAAGGTTGTGCCAAACAAGGTGAGGATTGTGTGTATTCACAAAGTTTCTAAACATTTCCTGTGAAAAGGTTGCTTGCTGCATGACGTAGCATGCATGAGTGCCACTCCAGGGTCTTGTAGAATGTCTTCGTTGCGAGATATCAGTCGAAACGATATCCATTATGATGGAAATGCATGACAACATGGAATTTGAAGAGAGTTTTTTAGCCCGTCCAAGGTCGTTCTTTCCCTGCCACGCTGCCACAAATTAGTTCCGAAACCTGACGTGCTCAGTGTAGAAGGGCCCCCAACGGACCAGATTAACTTGTTGTGGGGTTATTTCCGTCGAAACTTTAAGGACATTGCCCTAAAGGCATCGCTTATCCAAAGGTTGTGCCAAACAAGGTGAGGAATGTGTTTATTCGCAAAGTTTCTAAACTTTTCCCCTGAAAAGGTTGCTTGCTCCATGACGTAGCACGCATGAGTGCCACTCCAGTGTCTTGTAGAATGTCTTCGTTACGAGATATCAGTCGAAACGACATCCATTATGATGGAAATGCATGACAACATGGAATTTGAAGAGAGTTTTTTAGCCCGTCCAATGTCGTTCTTTCCCTGCCACGCTACCACAAATTAGTTCCTAAACCTGACGTGCTCAGTGTAGAAGGGCCCTCAACGGACCAGATTAACTTGTTGTGGGGTTATATCCATCGAAACTTTAAGGACATTGCCCTAAACGCATCGCTTATCCAAAGGTTGTGCCAACCAAGGTGAGGATTGTGTTTATTTACAAAGTTTCTAAACTTTTACCCTGAAAAGGTTGCTTGCTTCATGACGTAGCACACATCAGTGTCACTCGAGGGCCTTGTAGAATGTCTCTGTTGCGAGGTATCAGTCAAAACGACATCCATTATGACGGAAATGCATGACAACATGGAATTTGAAGAGAGCTTTTTAGCCCGTCCAATGCCGTTCTTTCCCTGCCACGTTACCACAAATTAGTTCCTAAACCTGACGTGCTCGGTGTAGAAGGGCCCTCAACGGACCAGATTAACTTGTTGTGGGTTTATTTCCATTGAAACTTTAAGGACGTTGCCCTAAACGCATCGCTTATCCAAAGGTTGTGCCAAACAAGGTGAGGAATGTGTTTATTCACAAAGTTTCTAAACTTTTGAACTGAAAAGGTTGCTTGCTCCATGACGTAGAACGCATGAGTGCCACTCCAGGGTCTTGTAGAATGTCCTCGTTGCGAGATATCAGTCGAAACGACATCCATTATGTTGGAAATGCATGACAACATGGAATTTGAAGAGTGTTTTTTAGCCTGTCCAATGTCGTTCTTTCCCTGCCACGCTACCACAAATTAGTTCCTAAACCTGACGTGCTCGGTGTAGAACGGCCCTCAACGGACCAGATTATCTTGTTGTGGGGTTATATCCATCGAAACTTTAAGGGCATTGCCCTAAACGCATCGCTTATCCAAAGGTTGTGCCAAACAAGGTGAGGATTGTGTGTATTCACAAAGTTTCTAAACATTTCCTGTGAAAAGGTTGCTTGCTGCATGACGTAGCATGCATGAGTGCCACTCCAGGG